>CAUYLG010051483.1:0-13478 GCA_963573385.1 Cacajao melanocephalus | reverse complement strand
CCCTCCCTCTCTCTCCCTCTCTCTCCCTCTCCCCCCGCCCCGTGCTAATGTAAATAGTGTTGGGTTTTGTCTTGTTTTGTTTTTTTGAGATGGGGCCTCACTCTGTCACCCAGGCTGGAGTGCAGTGATGTGATCTCGGCTTACTGCAACCTCCACCTCCAGGGCTAAGGGAATCTTCCCACCTCAGCCTCCCAGATAGATGAGACTACATGCACATGCCACCACACCCAGCTAATTTTTATATTTTTGCTAGAGACAAGGTTTTGCTATGTTGCCCAAGCTGTTCACAAACTTCTTGGCTCAAGTGATCTGTCCACCTTGACCTCCCAAAGTGCTGGAATTACAGGCATGAGCCACCAGACCTGGCTGGTATTGTGCTTTTAAATTTCAACCTCTAATTTGTGATTCATTGCATGGATATAGGAAAGTGGTTGACTTTTATGTATGAGCCTTTTATCCTGTAACCTTGCTACCTTGCTAGAATTGTTTTATTTTTTGTTATTTATTTATTTATTTTTTAAGATGGGGTTTCACCATGATGGTCAGGCTGGTCTTGAATTTCTGACCTCAGGTGATCCACCCACCTTGGCCTCCCAAAGTGCTAGGATTACAGGCGTGAGCCACTGCGCGCAGCCTAGAATTGTTTTTTAGTTCCAGGACGTTGTTTTGTTGTTGTTGTTGTTGTTGTTTGTTTTTGTTTTTGTTTTTTGCCTTTGGGATTTTCTACAAAGATGATTTTGTCATCCCAAAGTGTTGGGATTACACGTGTGAGCCACCAGGCTTGGCCTGCTTTTTCTGCATCTATTGATATGATCATACAGTTTCTGTTGATGTGATGCCTAATGTGATTCTAATGCCTGTTTATGTGATGGATTACATTAATTTATTTTCACATATTGAACCAGCCCTGTGTACTTGTAATAAATCCCACTTGGTTTTAGTGTATGATTTTTTGATACATTTTTAGACTTGATTTGCTAATCTTTTATTGAGGATTTTTGTATTTATGTCATGAGAAATATTAGTCTATAGTTTTCCTTTTTAAAAATATCTTGCCAGGCGTGGTGGCTCACGCCTGTAATCCCAGCACTTTAGGAGGCCAAGGCAGGTGGATCACCTGAGGTCGGGAGTTCAACACCAGCCTAGCCAACATGGTGAAACTCTCTCTCTACTAAAAATACAAAATTAACTGGGTATCCTGGTGCATGCCTGTACTCCCAACGGGGGACTTGGGAGGCTGAGACCGGAGAATCACTTGAACCTGGGAGATGGAGGCTGCAGTGAGCCAAGATCTCACAACTGTACTCCACCCTGGGCGAGATAGAGTAAGACTCTGTCTCAAAAAATATATATATATATATTTATCTGGTTTTGGTATTAGGGTGGTACTGGCCTCATAGGATGAGTCAGGAAATGTTCCCTCTGCTTCTGTTTTCTTTAAGATATTACAGAGCACTGGCACATTTCTGCTCTAAATGTTTGGTAAAATTCACCAGTAAAACCATCTGGGCCTGTTGCTATTTTATAAGGTTATCAATTATTGATTCAGTTTTTATAGAAATTTGCCTATTCAAATTATGTATTTCTCTTTGTATGAGTTTGTTATTGGCTTTTGTTCACAGTGAGCTTATTTACTTTTTCTTTTTTAATAGTTAAACATTCATGCTGATAGGGCATATGGCTCATCATACAGACACTTTTCTTTTTTTATTGTTTTGTTTTTTCTTTCCAGCTTTTAAGTTGAGGGAATATGCATGCAGATTTGGTACATGGGTGAATTGCATGTTGTCAGGATGTGGTGTACAGATTATTTTGTCACTCAGGTAATGAGGATAGTACCTAATAGGTACCTAATAGGTAGTTTTTTGATCCTCATCCTCCTCTCACCATCCAACCTGAAGTAGAATCCAGTGTCTGTTGTCACTCAGGTAATGAGGATAGTACCTAATAGGTACCTAATAGGTAGTTTTTTGATCCTCATCCTCCTCTCACCATCCAACCTGAAGTAGAATCCAGTGTCTGTTGTTGGCCACTTTGACCCAAACACTTTCTGAGGTTTATACTCTAAATATAGTGACAAAAAGTTATTCTCACTTGAATAAATCTAGAGCTCCCTCCTGAAAGTGTGACTTTGTTGCTACAAAAATGTTCTAGAATTATTTAAGGGCCTATAATTGTTTTGAATATTAATGAAGTTTACAGTGGCAAATGATCTAGTCACTAGCTTCATTCTGTCCAATACACTTTTCAGTAGTCTGAATCCCTCTACTTTGAAATCCCTCTACCAAGTTCATGAAACTCCTGTTTTATTTAATTGAGCTTTGAAATTTTGTATGTCCTACTGTTTTGTCATACAAAAGTATAATTTTGTTACCCGTTAGTGATCTAAGTTGAATTTTCCAAATTTCTTTAATTCCAAAAAATTTTAGATCTATGTAAACACCTCAGTAAATCGGAAGAAATTTCTATTACCTGGCCATCAGACAGCTTTATAATAAATTAAATCTCTATATTTAGGTCAGTTTCTTCTGCATTTTCCATAATTGTGTTAGTTAGCAAGCATGAGTTCATTTGAAATGTTCACTTCCTCTGTGATATCATGAAATAAACCTGATTTTAAAAAGTCAGACATAGTTATAAAACATACAGAATATAAATTTTATACGTAGAGACTTTACGTGTCTTGATTATCCTTTTATCTCCAGCACATAGAACAGTATTTGTCATGTACATGTGAAGTAATAATTCATTGAGTGAATGAATATCTGCTTATAAACATATATGCTTAGAAAAAATCTGGAATAATATGCAAAAATGTTAATAGCAGTGATTTTTGTAAAATTATAAATGAGTAACTTTCTAATGTTGCTACATTAACATATATTTGTTATAATGACATAAATAATAGAACTTAAAAATTTATTGAAAAGATATGTTTTTTTCCTGAGATGAGGGTCTCAACTCTGTCACCTCTGGAGTGCATTGGTAAGATTATGACTCACTGTAGCCTCAAACTCCTGAGCCCAACCAATCCTCCCACCTCTGCTTCCCAAGAAGCTATAGGGACTATAGGCACATACCACTATGCCTGGATGATTTTTTTTTTTAAATAGAGGCAGAGTCTTATTATATTGCCCAGGCTGATTTCAAACTCTGGCTTCAAGCCATTCTCCCACCTTGGCTTCCCAAAGTTCTAGGATTACAGGCATTAGCCACCACACCCAGCCCTTGAAATTTTTTTCTTTTTAGACAGGGTCTTGCTCTGTCACGATCATGGCTCACTGCCTCACCCTCCTTGGCTCAGGCAATCCCCCTACCTCAGCTTCCTGAGTAGCTGTGTCCACAGACACATACCACCATAACCAGCTAATTTTTAAAAATTTTTTTGTAGAGATGGGGGTCTCACTATGTCATCCAGGCTGGTCTTGAACTCCTGGACTCAAGTGACCTGCCTGCCCCAGCCTCCCAAAGTGATGGGATTACAGGCGTGAGCCACCATGCCTGGCCTGGAACAAGACAAGGATGCCCACTGTTACCACTCTTGTTTAAAACATAGTACTGGAAGTCCTAGCCAGAGCAATCAGACAAGAGAAAGAATAAAGAGCATTCAGGCCCAGTGCTGTGGTTCATGCCTATAATCTCAGCACTTTAGGAGGCCAAGATGGGTGGATCACCTGAGGTCGGGAGTTCAAGACCAGCCTGGCCAACATGTCGAAACCCTGCCTCTTCTAAAAATACAAAAAAATTTGCTGGGTGTGGTGGTGGGCTTCTGTAATGTTAGCTACTCAGGAGGCTGAGGCACAAGAATTGCTTGAAAACCTGGTAGGTGAAGGTTGCAGTGAGCTGAGATTGAGATTGTGCCACTGCACTCCAGCCTGGGTGACAGAATGAGACTCCATCTCAAAAAAAGAAAGAAAAAAGAAATAAAGAGCATCCCTATCTCAGTTGGTAAAGAGGAAGTCATACAGTTAAACTGTCGATATTTGCAGATTATATGATTGTTTACCTAGAAAACCCTAAAGACTCCTCCAGAAAGCTCCTAGAACTGATCAAATAATTCAGCAAAGTTTATGTACACAATTAATTTTGTACAGTAGCTTTTCTGTACACCAACAGCAACAAACCTGAGAATCAAATCAAGAACTCAACCCGTTACAATAACTAAAAAAAATAAAATACGTAGGAATATACCTAACCAAGGAGGTGAAAGACCTCTGCAAGGAAGACTACTAAACACTGCTGAAAGATATCATAGACAACACATACAAGTGGAAACATACTCCATGTTCATGGGTGGGTAGAATCATTGTTGTGAAAATGACACACTGCCAAAAGCAATCTAGAAATTCAGTGTAATTCCCATCAAAATACCATCATTATTCTTCACAGAATTAGAAAAAATCCTAAAATTCATATGGAACCAAAAAAGAGCCTGCATAGCCAAAGCAAAACTAAGCAAAAAGAATAAATCTGGAGGTATTACATTCCCTAATTTCAAACTATACTATAAGGACATACTCACCAAAATAGCATGGTACTGGTATAAAAATAGGTACAGAATAGGGAACCCAGAAATAAACCCAAATATATACAGCCAACTGATTTTTGACAAAGCAAACAAAAACATAAAGTAGAGAAATTACACCCTGTTCAACAAATGGTGCTGGGATAATTGGCTAGCCACATGTAGGAGAATGAAACTGGATCCTCATCTTTCACCTTATACAAAAACCAACTCAAGATACATTATGGACTTAAATCTATTTTGGTTTTAATTTTTGTTTCCCTAATGGCTAATGCTGATCAGCATCTTTTTGTGTGCCACTTGCTAGTTATATGTCTTCTTTAGTGAAGTTATATCTTCAAACATCTTGCCAATTTTTTTATTGATTTGTCTTATTGAGTTGTAAAAGTTCTTTAGAGTTTGGATATAAGGTGTTTGTCAGGTATATGTTTTGCAAATATTTTTTCCCATCTGTAATGAGAACACATTTAAAATTTTGACAGTCCAATTGGTAGATTTTTTTTCTTATATATTTTGTCTTGTTTGTTTCATGTTTAAGACATCTTTGCCAAGTCCAAGGGTACAAAGATTTTCTCCTGTGTTTTCTTCTAGAAGTTTTATCATTTGATAGTCTGTGATTCAAGTTGATTTTCTATATGGTATGAGGTAAGGGTCAAAGTTTATTGTTTTACATATGGCTATTTAGTTGTTTTAGCACCATTAGTTAAAAAGTGTTCTTTTTCTTTTGATGTATTGGTATCTTTGTCAAAAAGCAATTGACTCCCACCTAGAAATAACTTCTCAGCTCCGTCTCAAATCTGTCCAGTTTAGCCTGCTTGCCTCCACTCCATCCTCCACCATATCTATCAGGGTGACCTAGAAGTCCTACAAGGTGTCCACCTCTGGTTCTTAGACCCTTGGCAGCTACTTATACAAGAGTGGGCCAGGTGTCTGCATCAACCCCTCAAGCTTCTCCTGGATGGGCAACAGCAGCAGCAGCTTCCAGGGTGGCCTGGGCACTGGCATGGGTCTGGGGGGAGGCTATGCCAGGTCTGGTGGTATCAGGGAGCATCACAGCTGCCACAGTGAACCAGAACCTCCTGAGTCCCCTTAAGCTGTATGTACACACCAGCTATACAAAAGCTTTTTAGTTTGATGCAATTCTATCTATTTTTGCTTTTGTTGCTTGTACTTTTGAGGTCTTAGCCATAAAATCTTTGCCTAGACCAATGTCCTGAAGCATTTAGTCTGTGTTTTCTTCTGTTCCAGGTCTCACATTTAACTTTTTAATCCATTTTGAGTTGATTTTTGTATATGGTAAGAACTAGGGGTCTACTTTAATCTTTCTGCATACACATACACAGTTTTTCCCAGGATTTTTTTTATCAAAGATAGTCCTTTCCCCAGTGAATATTCTTGGTGCCTGTGCTGAAAATCAGTTGGCTGTAAGTGCATAGATTTTTTTCTTGGTTTTCTATTCTTTTTCGTTGGTCTATGTGTCTATTTTTATGCCAGTACTGTGATATTTTGGTTATATAGCTTTGTAATATATTTCAAAACCAGGTAGTGTGATGCTTCCAGCTTTGTTCTTTTTGCCTAGGATTTCCTTGGCTATTCAGGGTCTTTTGTGGTTCCATACAAATTTTAAGTTTTTTTTTTTCTATTTCTGTGAAGACTATCATTGGGATATGGGTTTTTTTGTTGTTGTTTTTGTTTTTGTTGTTGTTGTTGTTTGAGATAGGGTCTTGCTACATTGCTACGTTGAACTGGGCTCAAGCAATCCTCCTGCCTCAGCCTCCTGAGTATCTGGGACCATTGGTGTGTGCCCTTGTACCCAGCTCATTGGTATTTTTATAAGGATTGCAGTGAATCTGTAGCTTGCCTTGGGTAGTATGGTCATTTTCACAATATTAATTATTCCAGTCCATAAATGGATTTCTTTCCGTTTTTTGTGTGTGTTCTCTTCAATTTATTTCCTTCAATGTGTGTAGGTTTGTTTTTTTTTTAATTTTTTTTTTTTGATACAGGGTCTAACTCTTTTTCCCAGGCTGAAGTGCAGTGGTGCGATCTTGGCCCACTCCAACCTCCGCCTCCCAGGCTCAAGCGATTCTCATGATTCTCATGCCTCAGCCTCTTAAATAGCTGGGATTATAGGGGTACATCACCATGCTTGCCTAAATTTTGCATTTTTAGTTGAGATAGAGTTTCACCATGTTGTCCAGGCTAGTCTCTAACTCCTGACCTCATGTCATCTGCCTGCCGTGGCTTCCCAAAGTGCTGAGATTATAGGCCTGAGCCACCACACCTGGCCTCATTCAATGTTTTACAGTATTTAATGGTATCCCATAATTCTTATAGGCTTTGTTTATTTTCATTGTTATTTCCTTCTTTTCTTTTACTAATTTCAAATGATCTATGTTCAAGTTCAGAAATTCTCTCTGCTTGATCAAATCTGCTATTGAAGCTCTCTATTGTATATATTTCATTCATTGAATTCTTCAGCATCAAGATTTGTTTTATTCTTAGTATTTATATCCCTTTGTTGAATTTTTTTTCATATTGTGAATTGTTTTCCTGACTTCATTGAATTATCTATTTGTATTTTCTTATATCTTGTTAAGTTTAAGATCATTGTTTTGAAAAATTTTTGGCAATTCGTTGACTTTCTTATCATTGGAGCCTGTTACTAGAGAGTTACAGTTGTCCTTTGATCAAAACGGGTTTGAACTGCACAGGTTGTGTACTCAGATTTTCTTCAGCCTTTACCACCCCTGAGACAGTGGGACCAACCGCTCCTCTTCTTCCTCCACCTCAGCCTGTTCAACTTACATTTAGATGACAAGGATGAATACCTTTATGATGATCCACTTCCCCTTAATGAATAGTAAATATATTCTCTCTTATGACTTTGTTAATTAACTTTTATCTAACTAACTTTATTATAAGAATATAGTACATAATACATAAAAATATATGTTAATTGACTGTTTATGTTATTGGTAAGGCTTCCAGCCAATGGTAAGCTATTAGTAGTTAAGTTTTGGGGAAGTCAGAAGTTATACACACATTTTTGACCATGTGAGCAGTTGGTACCCCAATTCTTGCATTGTTCGAGGGTCAGCTGTATTATGTTCCTTTGGTAGCATCATATTTCCTTATGTTTTTGTGTCAATATCTGTGTATTTGATGGAACAATTGCCTTCTCCACACTTTCTCGAGTGACTTTTGTAGAGAAAGACTTTGACCTGCAGTTGGGTTTTATTGTGGCAGTCAGAAGAGTGTGGTGTCTGTTTCTATACAAGTACAGTGGTATAGTTTCCAAGCAACTTCTTCAGCTACCCTCAATGTCAGCAATAACTGGGTGCTCAGTGGGCTAGTCTGTAGAAGTTTGTGGCAGTGGCAGTGACTGTGGCAGCATAGGTTGTTAATGTCCTTGGTGTCAAAGGCTTTTGGAGAACTCCTAATTTTCTCCACAAAGGGAAGACTTAACCAAGGTGTCAAGTCTCACACAGCCTACAAGTAGCTAAAGTAGTACTGGGTTCCAGGTGCTGGTGCTCAGAGCAGCTATGGCGCTGGGTGCTAGACACAGGGTCTGTATTAGTCTGTTCTTGCACTGATATAAACAAATACTTGAGACTGGGTAATTTATAAAGAAAAGAGATTTAATTGGTTTGTGGTTCTGCAGACTGTACAGGAAGCATTGTGGCTTCTTCTAGGTAAGCTTCAGGAAGCTTTCAATCACGGTGGAAGGCAAAGGGGGAACCAGCATTTCACATGGTGGGAGCAGGAGGAAGGGCGGGGGGAAGTGCCGCACACTTTTAAACAACCAGATCTCACTATCTTGAGGAGAGCTCCTGGGGGATGATGTTAAACCATGAGAAACCTCCACGATGATTCAGTCACCTCCCGCCAGGCTCCACCTCCAACATTGGGGATTACAATTGAACGTGAGATTTGGGTGGGGACACTGACCCAGACCATATCAGGATCTCACAAACCTATTGTGGTACCTGAGTTTGGGGCTACAGGTTAGGTGGCAGAGTTGGATGTAGACTGACATCAGAGCTAGGATCTGTGACTCTCAGATACCCTCTAGCAGCTCAGGCCCAGGGAGCCAGCTTGTAACTATGATTCTTTTCTGAGGGGCAGGACACAGAACTGGCCCAACTCCAGGGAGAAGGGAAGGGGTACAGCCACAGTTTGGGAACATGAGCCAGTAGGGCTTGGTGGTAACTCAAGTCCCGGGGGGATGAAGCACCGTGTAGTAGTAACTCTAGTCCCTGGGATGGTGGGATTTGGCAGTATCTGAGACTCTGTGAGGCCAGTTGCTGCAGCAGCAAGTATCACAAAGTGGTGTAGTACAACTGTTGTTTAGGCCCTGGGGGTGTACGGAACAGCATAGCAATGACTCTACTCCATGTGGAGAAGGGTGTCTTGGCAGCTTAGACTCTAGGGGTCTAGTCTAGTTCCAGGAAAGAAGACTACTAGAGGAGTTTGGTCTGTAGGGCAGAGTGTCTCAGCACAACCACTGCTCTGTTTCCCTAGGACACAGGATACTTTGTCAGTTCAGCCCTGGGATGGGCAGCTGCTTAACTTGGCCACAGTACCAGTTCTCCAGGGGCCCATGTGCTACTTCAGCTTAAGCCTGGGGGGCATGACTGTTCGGGGAGACTCGAGCATCATTTCCTGGAATGTGGGTAGTTGCTTCACCTTATGCACTGGAGAGGCATGACTGCTCTGAGCAGCTAAAGTATTGTTTCCCTAGGAGGCAGGATGCTGCTTCAGCTCTGGCCTGAGGGGGTGATAGGAGGGGTGGCTCCACCTCTGCTTCCCCCCACCCCTGTACGAGGGTATAACAGCTGTTTGCAGCTCAACTTAGGGATGTTGGGCTACTGGGTTAGGGTGGGTCGGTTGTGGCTTAGCCCCAGGGATAAAGGGTAACTGTGGCTACTCAGCCCCAGAGCAAGATATTCTCCAGCCATTGTTCTGATTCCAAGATGGCATAACACAGTAGCTACATGAACTACAGTGCTTGGGAAACAGTGTCAGTTTTTCTCTCAGGGCAGCACAGCAGCGTGGACTCCAGACAGCTTCCTCAGCCGGGCTTGGTGCCTGTAAAGACTGCAGGGAGCCCCAGTGGTGAGGTCTATTGATAGGATTGGTTGCTGGAATCCTCTTGTTTATCTCCTTGCTGCAGGGAGAAGTTCTTCCTGGTTCCTGGCTGTTCCCAGTTGGGGGATTGGGTGATGGAAGCCAGATGCATCTTTCCATTCTCTATGTGGCCATGTGGCCATACAGAGTTTCTGTGCTTACCAATGCTCTCACTCATTTATTTTTGTTAAAATGTAGTTGTTTCTCATTGTTTTGATTGTCTTTTCTTTATGAAGGAGATGAACGCTAGCGACTTCTAGTGGGCCATCTTGCTGATATAACCTGCCTACAATATATTGCTATTAACTGTAGTTGCTATGATTCACTGTAGATCTCTTGAACTTATTCCTCTTAATTGAAATTTTGTATCCTTTGACCACAGTTTTTTTTTTTTTTAATGTACATGCCACTATACAAATGGGAAACACAGCTTTCTTTTCTAATATGCAAGTTTAAAGCAGGGGTATCCAATCTTTTGGCTTCCCTGGGCCACATTGGAAAAAGATGAATTGTTTTGGGCTACACATAAAATACACTAATGATAGATGATGAGTTTAAAAAATGCAAGAAAGAACTTCTCATAATGTTTTAAGAAAGTTTACAGATTTGTGTTGGGCTACATTTTAAGCTGTTTTGGGCTGCATCACGGGCCACAGGTTGGAAAAGCTTAGTTTAAAGGCTATAAATTTCCCTTGAAATTTTACGTTAGCTGTATCCCACAAGTTTTGATACATGGTATGTTCTTTATGGTTCAGATCTAGTATTTGTAGTTACATGTGAATTTGAGAAGAACATGTGTTCTTTAATTATTCAGAATGAATTTTAAATTTGTCCAGTTCAAGCTTGTTCTATTTCCTTACTTTTGCTTGCTTAACTTGAGATAATTATGATGAGGTCTTGCACTATGATAATGCATTTGCCAATTTGGCCCTAAATTCTATCCATTTTTTTGAAAGTTGGTTTTTCTTGTTGCTGTTTGATTATTTTTTGAGACAGGGTCTTGCTTTGACACCTAAGCTGGCATGCAGTGCGATGATCATAACCGACTGCAGTCTTGACCTCCCAGGATCAAGCGATTTTCCCACCCCTGCCACCTGAGTTCCTGGGACTGCAGGCGAGGACCACCACATCTGGCTAATTTTTTTTTTTTTTTTTTTTTGTAGAGGCAGGGTTTCAACATGTTGCCTGGGCTGGTCCGGAACTCCTGGGATCAAGCAGTCTGCCTGCCTTGGCATCCCAAAGTGCTAGGATAACAGGCATGAGTCACTGCACCTGGCCTAAAAAAATTTTTTTTCAAGAGAAATTTCAAAACTGTACAGGAGTAGGCTGGGCATGGTGGCTCACATCTGTAATCCCAGCACTGTGGGAGGCTGAGGTGGGCAGATCACAGGAGTTTGACACCAGCCTGGCCAACATGGTGAAACCCCATCTCTACCAAACAATACAAAAGATAGCCAGGCATGGTGGTGTGCACCTATAGTTCCAGCTACTTGGGAAGCTGAGGTGGGAGAATCACTTGAACTGGAACGATGGAGGCTGTAATGAGACAAGATCATGCCACTGCACCCCAGCCTGGGGGACAGAGTAAGACCCTGTCTCAAAAAAAAAAAGTATATATGTGTGTGTATATATATATATTCTATAGTATGTAATATATATTTATGTACAATATAGTATATAATATATATTTATATATAATATATAACATATAAAATTATAATAATATATAATTATATATAAAATTATAATATATAATTAATATAATCCTATTATATATTTCTGTATATCTATTTAAATATATTTAAATATTTTATCTTATAAATATATTTATAAGAAATATATATTTATACATATATATTATATCTACATATATATATACACACACACATAGGATTAGAATAGTAAATGAAGCCTGTCTACAATTATGAATATATGACTAATCTTTTTTTACTTATTTCTCTATCAATTGTACCCTTTTCTCTGACTTTGGTATTTATTTATTTTTTTGAGACAGGGTCTCACTTTGTCACAGAGGCTGGAGTGCAGTAGCACAATCCCAGCTCCCAGGATCAAGTGATCCTCTTGCCTCAGCCTGCCAAGAAGCTCGGACTACAGGCACACACCACCAGGTCCAACTAATTTTTTTGATCTTTAGTAGAAACAGGGTCTTGTTATGTTGCTCAGGCTAGTCTCTAACTCCTGGGCTCCAGCAATTCACCCACCTCAGCCTCGAAAAGTGCTGGGATTACAGGCATGAGTCACTGTACTCAGCCTGACTTTGATATTTTTTAAACAAATCCTGGACAGTCTAATAATTTTACCTATAAGTATTAATATTATCATACCATTCGCATACCTAAAAACACCAAAAAAATTGTTTTAAGAATTTGTTGCACTCTGTTGCACAAGCAGTGCAGTGCAGTAGTACAGTCACAGCTTACTGCAGCCTAAAACTCCTGGGCTCATGCCATCCTCCTGCCTCAGCTTCCCAAATAGCTATGACTATAGGCATGTGCCACCATACCCAGCAATTTTTTTTTTTTTTTAATTGAGACAGAGTCTCACTCTGTCACCAGGCTGGAGTGCAATGGCACGATCTCAGCTCACTGCAACCTCCACCTCCCAGGTTCAAGTGATTCTCCTACCTCAGTCTCCCAAGTAGCTGGGACTATAGGTGTGTGCCACCATGCCCAGCTAATTTTTCTATTTTTAGTAGAGACGGGGTTTCACCATATTGGCCATGATGGTCTCAATCTCTTGACCTTGTGATCTTCCCGCCTTGGCCTCCCACAGTGCTGGGATTACAGGCATGAGCCACCCTGCCCAGCCACTAATTTGTTTTTTTTTTTTAAGTTTCTTGTAGAAGTGGGGCTCAGGCTGGTCTTGAACTCCCATGCTTATCTCAAATTCCTATCCTCAAGTAATCCTCCCACTTCAGCCTCCCAAAGTGTTGGGATTATAAGTGTGAGCCACTGTATCCAGTCCCCAAAATTCATTTTTTTCCTTTTTTTCATGAAATGCCTGAACATTCCAAGAAAAATTCCTTAATATCAAATATCTAGTCCACATTCATTTTCCTGCTTGCATGTACACATGCATATATATGTACACACACATTTTGGTGGTACTGTTTTTTTTTAATTGAGGCAAAATTCATATAACCTAAAATTAATCCTTTTTAAATGAACCATTCAGTGACATTTAGTGTATTCACAATGTTGCAAAAGTGCCACATAGAGTTTCAAAACACCTTTATCACCCCAAAATAAAATTTTCTACCCATTAGTTGGTTACATCTGCTTGCAAGCCTCTGGCATCCACCAATCTACTTTCTGTCTCTATGGATTTACCTATTCTGGATATTTTATGTAAATAGAATCATATAACACGTGACCTTTTGTATATGGCTTAGCTTCTGTCACTTAGCATAATAGAATTTTTTTGTTTATTTGTTTTTAGACAGGGTCTTGATCTATCTTTGGGCTCTACCTTTGCCCGTTTCGTAATTGGATTATTTTGAATTGTAGTCCTTTTGTTGTTGAGTTGTATGAGTTCTTGACATATTCCAGACCCATATCAGATATGTGATTTGCAGATCATCTCTCTCATCTGTGGTCTTTTAACCCTTGTCATGGTGTCCTTTGTACAAAAATTTTTGTTTTGATGATGTCCAGTTTATCTGTTTTTTTTTTTTAATTTTTATTGTATTTTAGGTTTTGGGATACATGTGAAGAACATGCAAGATTGTTGCATAGGTACACACGTGGCAGTGTGATTTGCTGCTTTCCTCCCCTTCACCTATATCAGGCATTTCTTCCCATGC
>CAUYLG010051482.1:0-66741 GCA_963573385.1 Cacajao melanocephalus | reverse complement strand
GTTTTTTTTTTTTTTTTTTTTTTTTTTTTTTTTTTTTTTTTTTTTTTGTGGCACACACAGATTGCAGTGTCTGAAAGGTAACTAACATTAGGTGTCCTATAAATTATACTCAACTTGCCATTCTCAATATTCCCAACACAGTATTGATGAGAGGCTTCAGATGATTCCATGGTGAGCTCCTAGGGGTCAAGCACTAAGCTTCAATCATCTCTGCCTCCCTAGCACTTGGCACAAAGTTGATTCTCAACCAACATTTGTTGAATGAATGACTGCATGAACAAGACGGCCGCTATGCAAGCAATCATACCTCCTTCCCTGTTCCTCTTGCTGCACCCTCGCACCTACCATATTGCTAGGGACAGAGGCAAATGTGTGTACAGAGTGAGTGCTGGCTCCCAGAGCTGACTTATAAGACCTAGGGGTGCTCCTATTAGCTCTTTGAGTGACCTTGAGAAGAAGAACTTTGTTTCATAGTGGCTAAAGTCAATTAAAAGCTAAATGTTTTTTAAACTGCTACTCTTGGCCCAAATCTGGAAAATATTTTAACGTCTGTCTATAGAAGAGTTAAATTATGATACATTCATTCTACGTAACAGTACTCACATAGTTTTTTGTTTGACTGTTTTCTGAGATGGAGTCCTGCTCTGTTACCAGGCTGGAGTGTAGTGGCACCATGTTGGCTCACTGTAGTCTATGCCTCCAGGGTTCAACCGATTCTCCTGCCTCAGTCTCTCGAGTAGCTGGGATTACAGGTGCGCACCACCACACCCAGCTAATTTTTGTATTTTTAGTAGGGACGGGGTTTCACCATGTTGGCCAGGCTGGTCTCAAACTCCTGACCTCAGGTGATCCTCCTGCCTCAGCATTCCAAAGTGCTGGGATTACAGGTGTGAGCCACTGTGCCCGGCCTGTTGTTATTATTTTTTAATGTGTTATATATATTTGTATTCACCTGGGGAAAACTTCAGAACCATATAATGTTAAATAAAACAACAAAAAGCAAGTTGTAGAGTATGTTATAATCTTTTTTTCTAAACAGAAAGAGAAAATCCATGAATGTGTGTGTATGTGTGCACACCCTGCAACGAACACAGAGAAAAGAAAGGATATATGAATTTGCTAAAGGATATCTTAGGGCACTAGGGTTAGACGGAGAGGAGGAGATTATTAATTTTCTTTTTGCCCCCTTAAATCCCCTAAAAACCAAGCCACCATCTGAAAGCTAGTGAATAGGAGAACAAGAAAGTAACCCATGGTGAGCATTTCTAAATCCCTCAGCATCACCTCTATGCTAACAAGTCATCTAACATTCATTGCTCCCCAAATCTCACTTTAATCTGGTCTCATATGTTTAGGATCAAGAAATAGGCACTACCCCCTTTGCCTTTACCACACGGGTTCCAATATACTGATATGTGCGCAGAGACGCTTTTCCTTCAAGTCAGGAGTCCCTAATCCTTTCAAAGGAGTGCTAAAAAAAAATACATATATATATATGGGGTTGCCAAGGGGCCCTAAGATATATACATCTTAACAAAATTGAGGTTTATAATTTAGACACAGTAAATTTTATCCTTTTAAGTGTACAAATCTATGAGTTCCGACAGCCGCCATCACAATCATATAGAACATTTATATTTCCCTAAAAAGTTTTTCATGCTACTCAACAATCAACTTCTGCAATACCCAGTCCCTGCACCCACGGATCTACTTTCCATCCCTATAACTGTGCTTTTTCCAGAATGTCACATAAATGGACTCAAACAGTACGCAGCCTCGAGTCTAGCTTCTCGTGCTCAGCATCACCCGCGTTGTTACTTGTAACCGTAGCTCCTCTTCACTGCTGAGCAGTAACCCATCATGTGGATGTATTTCAGTTTATCTATTAACCTGCTGAAGGACATTTGTGTTTTTCCAGTTTTCAGCTATACTGAACAAAGCGGTTAGCAAGCTTTCTCCTACAGCTTAAGGCGGCCACTTTTAACTTCCAGAAGGCCTTCAGGAGGTGCAAAGGGTGCGCAGAGGACAGTGTGCGCTACTCAAAGTCCGAACGTTGTTCAAGTGGGGCTAAAGCGGGGGGTGGGGGTTGCCAAGGGGTCCTAGCAGAAAAGGGAGACGGGGTGTCTGCCTTGACATGGGCTCAGGCCTTGCTACTCAGACGGGGGCGCACTGCTCCACTCTGCAGTTAGCAGATACAGTCATGAGCAGGATACAAATTCCTAGACCAGCAATGCTGCTAGGCAAGACAAAAACACACTCTTACACACACACACACACACACACTCTTAACACTCAACAAGACGCACACGCTACACACTACAACACAAAGCCCGTGAGGTTGTAAGACGAGCCCAGACCGCGGCGAAGGTCGGGGCCCGCCCTGCCGGCCCGGCTTACCTGCTGCGGGTTCATGGCGCCCGCGAGGCATTGCCCGGCCCGACCCGCCAGCACCACTACCCTGGCCCCGCACCAGCCCCTCGAGACCCCCACGCTCCCGCTGCTCCGCAATGGAAGTGGCCCCGAAGCATCGGCACGGGAAACTCCGCGGGTCGGCGCGCGGGGCCCAAGATGGCTCCGATTCAATTTCGCTTTCGTTTCCTCGGAAAGCCTTCCCCTCCGGAAAGTTTGGCCAAGAGGAGGGGTTTGAGCAAACCTTGCGCCAGCGCTGGGTTTCACGCCGGTTGCAAGTCGAACCCCTCCCTTGCATTAGAACTACCGAAGGTGTTTTTTTTTTTTCCCTTTTTTTTTTAAAGTGCGATTTTTTTTCCCCCCGACACGGAGTTTCGTTTTTGTTTCCAGGCCGAAATGCAGTGGCGCGATCTCGGCTCACTGCAACTTCCGCCTCCCGGGTTCCACTGATTCTCCTGCCTCAGCCTCCCGCATAGCTGGGATTACAGGCGCGCGCCATCACACCCGGCTGCTTTTTGTTGTTATTAGTAGAGACAGGGTTTCACCACGTTGGCCAGGGTGGTTTCGAACTCCTGGCCTCAAGTGATCCGTCCACCTCGGGCTCCCAAAATGTTGGGATTACAGGAGCGAGGCCCCGCGCCCGGCCGGTACTCTTTCTTTAGGAAAACCGCCGTCCCAGTACTGAGCCCCTAATTCCCCGCACAGAGTAGAGCAAAACGAAAACAAAGGCACGCAACACCTCAGGCCAGAAACAGCATGAGGCCTTGTCCTCCCTCTCTCCGCCGCAGCGCAGTGGGGGCCGCGTCTCCAAGGCGAAGGGTGGGGGTGGGGCGGAGCGCAGATCCCGTCAAACGACTAAGGTCCCCACCGTGGGACCTTGTTAATGCTCCTACTATGTTACAAACTTAAGTAAGCAGATGCCAGCCAGTAAAAAGTACCAAGAGTAGCAACAGTAGCAATGAACAATTTAGGATCTAGGTCATAAAAACTACCCCAGCAGGCAATGGTTAAGTACTTTGCATGCATTATCTCTCTTAATCTTCAGCCAAGCCCTCCCAGGTAGGCTTTATTCCCACTCTGCAGCTGTAGAAACCGAGGCTCGACTAAGGCCCCGCTGCTGTAAATCCAGGTCTGAAGGCGGAAAGCTCACTCTTCAGCGCTTCCCTACACTCATTCAAGTTACACCGTTACTTTCAAAAAGATAACTTTTGTTATGTAGAGGGACAAAAGTAAAATTGACTTCATGGTCAGGCTTCTCTAACTGCCTGATTTATGTTCAAGGAAACGATTATTCTACGGTTCAACACCATCGTCACCTGTGAGAAATTTCTTTCTCTGTGTTTAATCTTAATTTTACTCCCCTGCTTATGAGATCACAGGGCAGTCCCTTCATAGCAGTATCTACAGCTGATGCCACTTTCAGGATGTTAGTCACTCCAAATTCACATTGCCTTGCAGACTGGTCTCTTTCTTCTAGGCCTTTGCACATTCTATTCCTTGGCCTAGAATGCACCTCCTCCACTGCTTCCCCTGAAGCAACCTTTCAAATCTACAAGGGAGGCCCTCCCCACTGCAGGTAGGGGGAGGGGAGTGGGGGAGCAGGTGCTGTTTGTGGTTTCTTTCTCCATACTTCTTGAGTTCCTGAGCACCTACCCCTAATAGGGCACTTGCACATTCTGCTAAAAATGCCCCATTCATTTAACGAAACTTTACTAAGCACCTAATTATGTGGCAGATACTGTATTCAGCATCAAGGATATGATACAAATAAGAGCACCATCCTTTCGCTAGTCAGGTGGGGAAGATGGATGCCTCAGAAATCGCCACAATATCATGCACTTCTTATTCATATATCTGCCTCTAGAATTGTCAAGTCATCTCCTTGGGGGCAGGAAGCGCGTTATATTCGCCTTTAGAGGGCTGGTTAGTTGAAAGAATAACAGACCACTCAGTAGGTAGAACAATGGCCAAAACAATCGCAAGGCAACTTCACAGGAGATAAAAAATATCAAACATATGAAAAGGTCCTCAACCCCATCACATCAGAGAAATGCACAGTTTAGCCACGGTGAACTACTGTCCATTCACCAGACAGACAGCATTAACCATATGATCAGACCAGGTGGCAACAAGGATGCAGAGCAGCTCCTAGTTACTGGAGGAAACCAGTTTACCATTATCTAGAAAGGACTGACTATATACACCCCAAGAAGTTCAGAGTTGCATTATTTGTAATATCTGTAATAGCCCCAAAACTGGAAACAATCCAAACGTCCATCAAAAGTAAAATGGGTAAGTGGTGGCATATGCCTATGAGGGAGTATGATACAGCAACAAAAATGAAAGACCTACGCATGCAACAAGGCAGCTCATTACCTAAATATGATACTGAGTGGAAAAAGCCATATATATACTATATGATCCCACTTACAGAAGTCCTAAGCCAGGTAACAGGATGGTGATTGGTTAGTTCCAGGGAGAAAGGTGGGAGTTTTGACTGGGAAGAAATCTTTTGGGTACTGGTGATGTTCTACCTGTTGGGTTGGGTAGTGGCTACATATGTTTGCTTTCCAAAAATTTATTAAGTTATACATTTATGTTTTATTCACGTTTCTGAATTTAAAAGGTTAAAACAAACAGGAACCACAACAAACTCTTCCTGCTGCAATTCCAGTCCATTTCCCCATGTTTTTTCCCTCCACTTAAGTAACATGAATTTATCTTACCTCTGCTTTCTTGTCTTCAGGATAAACAATCTGAAAGCCTTTAACCCTCGTTCAGAAATAATCCCGAAAAGCTTTAATCACAACTACAGTGCGAGGGAAGCTGCACCTCGGCTCCCCAACCCCTTTTAATCTAACATAGGACACAGTGGTAAAGTAGTGACCTTTCCTCAACAGAGGGTCAGTTTATGCCTTGAAAGTACAACTGCTATTGTCATTTAATATTAGCAGCTCAAGTAACTGCAGACAGTCTTATTCATAAAGGTTTCATCTCCTCCCCCTCAGGAATTGTTTTAACTCCCCCATGGTTGTGAGGTGGTAAGTCTTTTTTTTTTTTTCACTGTTCTATATTAGGAACTTGACAAGTTGGATGAAGGTCTTTAAAAAATTAACCAAAAGTAATACGTTTATTTCAGAAAATACAGACAAATAAACACAATAAAAATCACCCATTGTTAATTCATGATTCATCCATGCCTACCCTTCCAGCGTTTTCCCCCATGTGTAAAGGCGCCACCAACACACAGGCAGTCATTTCCTCTCCCAAGGGACGAGCTCTTCCTATTAAGAATGGCTCGCCTCCCCAGGGACCTGTGAAATGACCCCAAATGTGTCCGTATCACCTAGGGCTACTTATCAAAAACCACCTAAATGATTAAGAGTTACTGCCTAAAAATGAGGTACTCATAAGCTCAGTATTCTCAGAAGTCTGGCTTCCACACAGCATTACCGAGCTCTAGATCGATAAGTGCATTCAGCAGGTGAGACTTCCCCACTTACAGGGAAGGACACGTTACTGTCAGGGCTCCTGAAATGGTTTTGTTTTCCAATCCCTGCTGTTCTTGCTTTTTAACTGTAAGTAACTGTTAGTCTGGCTTTGTAATTGTGAATGTTTGTTGTGGATCTTCTGTTTAACCTTACAGCGTGCAGGCATGCATATTTACAACAGCCTTTTTTAGTCTGTAATTTCCTACAACCAGACTTTACTACACCTATGGGCTATATCCAATTGGAACATCTATCTCCCTCTCTACTGTAAAGCAGATGTCTGCAAACTCCTGTATTTGCTCATACAGTGATACTGCAACAGAAACATACTGCCTGTGAATGTATGCTAAACAATTTGCAACATATTATCAAAGAAAGTAATAAATTACTCAGTTATTTTTAAGTACCAAGGCATTATTTTAGACTGGAATATGCACATAAATAGACTAATGTTCCTATCCTAACTCCTAGGAAATACATAGTAAGCAATTCACAGAGTTGCTAGGCACAAATTTATTGCCCTCCTTTTTTGCTGCTGCTGTTTCTCCTCAATTTTTTATCATTGAGGTTTTTATTCCACTGAAACAGCTCCTACCGATCAACATTAATTTTCAAAATTAATGATGGCCTCTCACAATAAACCCACTTGCTTTGATAACCAGCAAAGCAACTTTTGGTAGAGGGAAGAGTGAGTTGCCCAACTGGTTGAGTTGTGCTCTGTGGCAGTATTTAGGCTGACATATATTCTATTGATGTTAATGACCGGAACTGGCTTTTTTTTTTTTTTTTGGAGATTGAATCTTGCTGTCACCCAGGCTGGAGTGTAGTGGTAAAATCTCGGCTCACTGCAACCTTCATCTCCCAGGTTCAAGTGATTCTTCTGCCTCAGCCTCCCAAGTAGCTAGGACTACAGGCATGCGCCACCATGACCGGCTAATTTTTGTATTTTTAAGTAGAGGTGGGGTTTCGCCACGTTGGCCAGGCTGGTCTCAAACTCCTGACCTCAGGTGATCCACTTGCCTTGACCTCCCAAAGTGCTGGGATTACAGGCATGAGCCACCGCTCCTGGCTAGAACTGGCTTTTGAAGTTACAAGAAAGCAAGAAATGCCTCAGGTACCCCCAGAAGAAAAACAGCTCTCCAAAAGCTATCAAGTCCCTTTATCCACTCCAGTAAGTTATCTAGTAACAAAGAAAAAAAAGTGGTATTTATCAACTATATGTGCCAGGCTTAAGTATTATCATATAATAAAGATACAATATTTGTAATGTTACATATGTAAAAGAATACTAATGGCTAACGGGCCTGTGTGCAATCTTTTGCATGTATATATAACCCATAAATGTACATTCAGTCTGATAACCACCCCACAGGGTGACCCATACAACTTGTAGTTTTACACATTATATCCTAACACCCTTAAGCCACCTCTTCGATGCTAGATTGGTCTTGGATGCAGCACCTTACTGACTTCTGGCCTGGCTCTGGCCAGCACAGAGATTTAGCTACTGGCCTACATTTCGGTTCTACTGAGTTGGGACCCAAAGGGGTAGATCTCCCATCTTCCTCTTCCCTAGGATCCAGATCTAGCCTGTGAGGGGCTGCTCTCAGTCCCAGCTTCATGCAAGAGCAATGCCCCCATCTCCATGGCTTATAGAAAGCAGGGGGGATAATCACAGTCCTGTCCTGGGCAGGCTCAGAGGCAGCCAGGAGTTCTGCAGTGTTTCTCAGGGAAACAGGCTGACTTTACCAACAGCCAATTTGCAGAAAGTCAATTTGCCAAATGGTCAATTCCTTGAATAACCAATTTACGAAACAACCAATATGTTGCATTTACTTTTTTCTTAAATCTCCCTTGTCTTAATTGACCAGTTTTTATTCTGTCTTCTTAAGAGAGTTTGGAGGAAATGTGCTTTGCTGTCTCTCTGCTGCTGTAGAGCAGAAGACTGACGAGGAAACTGAGGGGGCAAAGGGGTAGGACAGAGGGGCTGTTGTAGAACTGACTTCCAGTGAACTGATTTTCTTGGAATTTGACAGCCATTTCCAAGTGACCACTTCTTTAAAAGTGTTTCTTTCAGTGTTGCCAAATTCAAAACTATTTCCATCTATGCACACAGAGGAGAAGGCCATGTGAAGACAGAGTAGAGAATGGTTTGAAGATGCTGGCCTTGAAAACTAGAGAGATGGGGCCGCAAGAGAAGTGATGCCAGCAGCCACCAGAGGCTGGGGGAGGCAAGGAAGGGATTCTCGCCTGGAGCCTCCGGAGGGAGCATGGCTCTGCCAGCACGGCCCAGTGATACTGATTTCAGATTTTTGGCCTGCAGCACTGTCAGAGAAGAAATTTCTGTTGTTTTAAGCCACCTAGCTTGTGGTTATTTTTACAGCAGACAGCCATGGGAAACTAACACAGCATCTTTGCTGGGCAATACAAACCAGCAAGCTCCAAGTTCAGGGCCGCCAGAGGCTTTGCTAGGCCTGACGGGAATTTCTGCATTTGGGTACATCAAAGGGAAAAGGTCAAAACAGACTAGCTGTCATAGATATACCTATCACAGGCATGATGTCCTTTTTTTTTTTTTTTTTTCTAAGAGACAAGTCTCTGTCAACCAGGCCAGAGTGTAGTGGGGCAGTCACGTCACACTCCTGGGCTCAAGTAATCCTCTGGCCTCAGCCTCCTGAGCAACCGGGACTACATGCACCTACCACCATGCCTGGCTAACTAAAAAAAAATTTTTTTTTTTTTTTTGGTAGAAATAGGGCCGCACCATGTTGCCCAGGCTGGTCTCCAAATCCTGGGCTCAAGCAATCTTGCCTGCGTTGGCCTCCGAGAGTGCTAGCATTACAGGTGTGAGCCACCAAGCCTGGCCACATTTTTAGTTAAGCCAAACAGTATAGCCTTCTCATTACTGTCCAACAGATTTAGAGCTTTTAGTTTTATCTGATTTTATTTTTTTCTAGGAAGATCCCATTCATTTATATATTTTAAATGATAAAAATAAATCATATGTGAAATAAATTTCCAAGGCAATAAAATAAAATGCAGACAAACTTTTAGTAAGATTGCATTTTGTGATTACAACCTCCTAACTGGTTTCTCCGCATGTACTCTGGGCTCTTTTCTATCCGATCTTCTCAACACAGCTTGTGCGATTTCTGAAAGACAAAATCTGATCATGTCATGCATGGAATTCAAGAAAATCCTAAACTAGCAATAAAGGGTCGAGGGGGGACACAGGGAGATGGGATCCGAGAGGGGACAAGGGAGGCTTCCGCAATACAGATAAGGTTCTCATTCAGGGAACGGTGTTAGGTTCACGAGTATTTGTTTCATTGCTGTATTTCACTGATACATATATGCTGCAGGAATCTTTTATGCATATCAAATATTTATATTATGAACAAAAAAATACTTTGATGGCTTCCCGATGCTCTTAAGATAAAAGCAGAAATCTTTACATGATGGCTCTGAGGCCTTGCATGGTCTATTCCTACCATCCTTCTCCTCCTGTTGGACCATGCCCCATCTCTCTGCCCCCCAGCCTCCCTGAGCCTTCTTTCCCTCCCTCTAGATTGCCATGCTCCCTCCTGCCATATACCTGCCCCTCTCTCTGGATTATTTCACCTCCTTTTCACTAAACTATTATTTGCCCTTCAGAACTCAGCGTGGGCAACAGTTCTGGAGGAAGAGCTTGAGCTCTAACCCCTACCCCCTCCCATCATATGCTTTCAAGCCCCTTTCCTCTCTTTTGGAGGATATTTACACCGTAATTTTACGTTTCTTCATGTGGTTTTTTTGGTTAATGTCGGTCTCTCTTACTACAAGTTCCAAGAAGCTAGGGCTATACTAGTATTTTGCTTTCCAAGCGCTCAAAAATATTTACTGAAAAACTCCACATGTGCATTTCCCTCAAGAGACAGGCCAAAGCTTTCAGACTCCCAGATGGATCTGTGTACCCAAAACGAAGGTTAAGAGGCACCACACTAAGACTTTGTTTTTCCACTGGTGTACCTCAACTCTGGCTTATGTCTTCCTGACCATCTTCCTGATCTGGCCCACTGCCCTCTCCAGCACTTCTGTCTGGAGTTCTAGTGGACAATGGGTATCTCAGAGGAGGGTTGAAGTTCCCAATACGGAGCACAGTAAAAAGTTAAAAACTACAAAGTGATGAATCCCAACATGGCTGCCTAGCCAGGGGACCGGACTTCTACCAAAACAATGACTGGGTCATTATTATCCTGACTCATGGACACAGTGAGAGGTAACTTATCAAAAACCCCTACAAGCATCCTGTCCTGCTTGTTGCTTAGACAATGCCTAGTTCAGATAACACTGGCCAATAAGTGGCATTTGGAGACTTTGATTCCCTAATTTGGGATGGAGACTGTTAGTTTTAAAAACCTACCTCATCCCTCATTGCCACCCTGAGGCTTAGATTGCAGAGCCTAACTTTTGCATTGAGCTGGTTCTCTGCTGAGCATTAAAAGTTATGCTTAGCATATCAATCTTTGATGCCAGAGTCTAGATTCTTACTTTAACAAAGAAACTTCAAGGAAGGCAGGAACTGTGGGCAGAGGTGGGATTCTCCATGAAAGCGACTGACCCTGATGATCAACTTTCCCTCCTAAGCTGATTAAACCAACATCAAACCTCTTCCAAACAGGAAGATGTGAGAGGATACTTAATATAATAAAGACTGTCTATCATAAATCAACAGCCAATATCATATGTAGAATGGAATAGTTAGACACTACCACTCAAATTACAAATAAAAAAGAGGGCTACCATTACCACTGTTATTTTCCTTAATTCTAAGATGCACTGCTTTTTACATCCTAACATTTCTGATAATGGACTATGAACTGCAGTATATGTTTTCATATAGTGCCCCCCAGGCCGGGCGTGATGGCTCACACCTGTAATCCCAGCGCTTTGGGAGGCTGAGGCAAGCGGATCACAAGGTCAAGAGATTGAGACCATCTCAGCAACATGGTGAAACCCTGTCTCTACTAAAAATACAAAAATTAGCTGGGTGTGGTTGTGTGTGCCTGGAATCCCAGCTACATGGGAGGCTGATGCGTGAGAATCACTTGAACCCAGGAGGTGGAGATTCCAGTTAGCCAAGATCATGCCACTGCACTCTAGACTGGCAACAGAGCAAGATTCCATCTCAAATGTGTGTGTGTGTGTGTGTGTGTGTGTGTGTATAATATATACATGTATATATGTATACATGTATATTTATATATATGAGAGGACATGCTATTGATTTAATAACCGATTTGAGGGGCACTATATACACATATATATCAATAGCAGGTCCTTATGCTCAAGGGTCTTAAAATCAAAGAAATATGGTATTTAACACATATGTTAAATATAGATATTAAATATATTTTCTACATATGGAAATTCTTACATATTCTACATTATAAAACAAAAATAAAAGATAAACTATTGAAAAAGAGATTATTTGCAGATGATATCATCACAACGCTAGTTGATCCAAGAGGATCAACTGAAAAACTCTTAGAACCAATACCAAAGAATATGGTTGAATAGAAGAGAAACATATAAAACACAATAGCTTCTTTATATGTAGGGAAAATTACCATATTCTTAATAGCAAATAAAACGTTAAATAAAAAAAAGAAACATCTAGGAATAACGCTAAGAAATGTGAAGAGCTCACATGTGGAAAATTACAGAACTTTGCCAACGAATATATGTCTTAAATAGGAGGACATACCAGTCTCAAATGTGATGGCAGAATACTTTATGAATGCTAATTAATACCAAATTAAATAATGATTTACTGTAAATACTATGAGGTTGGGGCAGTAAGGAGTGGATACCTGACAAAATGATTACTCTAAAGTTCAGATGCAACTGATAGGTCATTGGATGGGAATAAATAGATAAATCAAGTTCAAGTACAAGAACAAACAAAATAGTTTTTAAAAAGAAGACAGCTACGCTAATTTAACCAAGGCAGCACTGGTGTAATGTAAGGGTGGAGCTTCAGACTAACAGAAAAGAGCCACCTTCCCCCAAACAGAGCCTACAGTGTGCAGAAATCCAATGCGTGATGAGGAACCAAAAAGAGCAGTGAGGGGAAAAAGGGTTATTCAACAGATGGAGCTGGGCCAACTGATAGGCTATTTGGAAAAAAAAAGTCTGGAGTCTAGCCTTATATTAATAAGCCAAAACAAATTGCAAATGTATTAAAAGACTATGTGTAAAAAATAAATAAATAAAAACACCGAGAAACAAAGTCAGTGTGTACAACTTGATCCATTTCACAGCAATGAGGGAGAGGACTGATAACTGTTTACTGCAGATGTGTTTTGCACTTCAAAAAAGTGACAGCCGGGTACGGTGGCTCACGCCTGTAATCCTAGCACTTTGGGAGGCCAAGGCTGGTGGATCACGAGGTCAGGAGTTCAAACCAGCCTGGCCAAGATGGTAAAACCCCGTCTCTACTAAAAATACAAAAAAAAAAAAAAAATCAGGCAGGCGTGGCAGCGGGTGTCTGTAATCCCAGCTACCTGGGAGGCTGACGAAGAGAATTGCTTGAACCCGGAGGTGGGTGGTTGCAGTGAGCTGAGATCGTACCACTGCACTCCAGCCTGGGCAACAGACCAAGACTCTGCATCAAAAAAAAAAAAAAAAAAAAAAAATGACACGATGTTTGAAAATGTTCATAGTAAAGAGCTTAAAAATATAAATCAATAAGCAAATAATAACATACAGGAATCACAGTCACAACACATGCAGGTCAGAGTTAATATGTGTGTGTGTGTATGTGCACATGCAGCACTCAGGCCAGCACCGTGGTTTCTTTTAGTCCTTACCACCACCTTATTAGACAGGTACACTATTATTGTCCCCATGTTACGCCATGGTACAGAAGAGGAAACGGAGGCAGAACAAAGTCTAAAGTTGGAAGGCATCTTCAGCAAGCTTATGCAGCCAGGAATTGGCAGAGGCAGGAATTCAGATGCAGGCACTTTGGCTTCAGAGCGGGTCCTCTCAGCCATTACACTATCCTGTTCCCTCCAAAACTACAGTCCACAAACAGGCAATTCACAAAAAAGGAAGTGCACGTGTGTGTCAAACATTTGGGCAAATATTCAATCACATGATAAGTAAGGACATAAAAATGTAATATGATTTATGGTTTCACTCATAAAATTAGCAATTAAAAATAAGACTACTCGGGCTGCTTGGGAACTCCATGGCTACCTTCGCAGTCTAATCTTGGATTCTAGGGATCCACCAGACCCCCTCCAAATGTTCTCAAATCTGTTTAGGTCATTGCCACCTCCCTTCTTTAAGCCTTTCTGTGGTTACTCATTTCTCTTAGAATAAAGGCCCAAGTCCCTAACAAAGTCTGTAGTATGGCCCAACCTGCTGGCCTAGCCCACCCTCAACAGTCTTCACAAAAAGCACCTTCCGTCCTGTTTACCCAGCAGCCACATACCATTCTTGCAGCTTTGAAAAAGCCAAATCACACACTGTTTTCTCCTCCAGTATAAAAAGTTTTAGTATCCATACCCTAGATGGCTGTCTGTATAACCTTATCATTAGTTAAGTGTTCGATTAATCCCATGTGTCTCGGGTAAACAGCAGTGGTCTTGTATCCCTGTGACCTAGCATAGTGCCTTGGCTATAGAAGGTACTCAACAAATATTTGTCAAATGAATATACAGTAATGATCGAGAGAAGAAAGAGGAGGTATAAAACAAAAAAAAAATGAGGAAAGGAAGAGAATGAGGCATTCTCTTATAATGGTGATAAGAATAAACTGACAGTTTCAACTTTTTAGCAAAACAAATGGACAGGCCAGGCATGGTGGTTCACGCCTGTAATCCTAGCACTTTGGGAGGTTACCTGAGGTCAGGAGTTCAAGACCAGCCTGGCCAACATGGTGAAACTCCGTCTCTACTAAAAATACAAAAATTAGCCAGGCGTGGTGGTGCATGCCTGTAATTGCAGCTACTTGGGAGCCTGAGGCAGGAGAATCACTTGAGCCTGGGAGGTGGAAGTTGCAGTGAGCCGAGATTGTGCCACAGCACTCCAGTCGGGGCAACAGAGTGAGACCCTGTCTCAAAAAAAAAAAAGAAAAAAAAATTTGGATAACATGTGTCAAAAGCCTTAAATATGTTCATTACTTTAATTAATAATCACTATTATTAATAACGTAATCAGAAAACTAAGTAATTAATAATATAAATGTAATTAATAATACCACTCATAAAAATCAGCCTTGAGGAAGATAGTTTGAAATTTAGTATAAACATTATGTTCATTACAGCATTGTTTGCAACAGCAAAAAACTGAAAACAGTTTTAATGTTAAAACTGGAGACATGGTCAAGAAGTCTCCTACAGTCAAGAATTATATAACATTAAAAAGTGATATTTACAAAGAGTTAATGCCATGGGAGATGTTAATTTCAAAAGTGGAAAGAATATAAAATTACAAATAGTGAACTCTTGCATCTTTGAAAAACAATATGTATAAGAGGCAGATAGTGCTGGTGGCCTACTCTAAAACGATGCCTCCCTTTCTGAGTGTTGCCTTGATTCTGTCCACTTTCCTAAGAAGGCCAAGTTCCCTCCCCAGGCCTAGAGGAAGCATGTTGATTAATCTAATTTAATCCAGTATTGAGTATCACTCCTTTTGTCAGTGATACATGTGATACATTTGTGGCCAGCAAACCACAAAAACAATCTGTCTGAGGCTGTCTGAGAGAAGGGCTCCTCGCTGGGAATAAGTGATGTCCAGAGGATGGCAAGGCAGAGGGCTGGAACACTGCTGGGTTGCTGAATCAACCATCATGTGTGTGAACTACTCTATCTGTGGGCAAACGAACACAGCATTGCGTGAAAGACCAAAATACTCATGATGATGTCTGAGAAGCAAGTTAACCTGTGAATTTATTGACTTTTTAACAGCTTTCTGTAATTTTCAAGTTCTTTTTAATAATAAAGCATGTATCACCCTCAAAATAAGAAGAGAAAGGTTAATAAGAACAAAAAAAATTACTACTTAACTGCATGAACCTTGCCCTTATGAAGCTCACAGTCTAGCAGTGGGAACGGCCATGTAAATAACTGATTAGAATATGCGATAAAACCACAACGGGAGGCCACTTCACAGCTACAGAATGGCTAACATAAAAGACTCACAATACCTAATGTTGGTGAGGATATGGAACAAACTAGCATTTTTGTATACTGTGGGAACATAAAATGGTACAACCATTTGGGAAAACTGTAAGGCAGTTTCTTCTAAGGCTAAACCCAGCATTTATACTCCTGGCTACTTACCCAAGAAAAATGGCCACAAAAAGACTTGTACAAGAATGTTCATTGAACCAGGGGCTGGAGGAGGGTGGAAAAGAGGATACATTTGTGGCCAGCAAATGTATATCCATTGTTCTTCAATGGATACAGAGTTTTAGATCTGCAAGATGAAAAAGTTCTGGAGATCTGTTACACAACCATGTGACTATACCTAACACTACTGAACTATACTCTAAAAAAATTGTTTAAGATGGTAAATTTCATGTCATGTATTTTACTACAATAAAAAAACAGGAAACTGTTCATAGAGCTTTATTCTTAATAGCCCCAAACCAGAACAACCCAAATGTCAACCAACGAATGAATAAACTAATGTATAAATAACTTGATGCATATTCACACAATGGATACTGACACATGCAAGACTGTTGATCCTCAATGAGAGAAGCCACACACAAAAGCACATACTGACATGAAGCTTCAGAACACGCAAAACTAATCTACAGTGATAAATATCAGACATCAATCGTCGGCCTTTGGGGGTAGTGGTGACTAGAAAGGAGCACAGGGGAACTTTCTGAGGTAATAAAAATGTTTTATTTCTTGATTTGGATAAATGGCATATATTTTTGTCAAAATGCATTGAGAGGTACACATAAACTCTGTGCACGTAGGTACACATAGTTACACCACCATGAAAAACATCTTAGGGAAATAGTGAGAAAGGGAACTGGAAGAGGCTGAATCTGTCATCTTGGCTACATGCTGAAAAGCTGTTGCCAAGCACGAGTGCCTCTTCAAATCAGACAGCCACACATAAATATATTTTCATGCAGCAATTTATGGAAACGCTAAGAACACTAAAATTATGATTATCTATATATGTGAATCTTAGTTTTGTCAAGCAAGTTTTTTGCTATTCTGATAAATTATTTAAAAAGGAAAAAATATAAGTACAGTAATATAAACATCCTTAAAATAAAACATAGACCTTTAATTAAAACTGATTTTATTTAAAATACACTATCTTCATCAAATATCTTGTTACAATCTGAAATAAAACTGAAGCTAGCTTTTTAGAAGTCATAATAAAAATGAAAACCATAAAAAAACTAGAATACAGAATGAGGAAAAAATCTTTTTATGCTCACAAGCAAAAGAAGAAATCAAAAAGGATAAAATCTACAAATGAATGAAAAACAGATTTATATTTTTAATGATAAAGCCAAAATTAGATGGCAAACAATAACTAAAAATATTCACTGCAAATAAAGTTGTGTGCTTTCCACAATGAGGACAAACTCACGGTTTTTTTTTAGAATATTTGTATATTTAAATATTTAAAAAAATCACTGGCCGGGCACCGGTGGCTTACGCCTGTAATCCCAGCACTTTGGGAGGCTGAAGCGGGAGGATCACCTGAGGTCAGGAGTTCGAGATCAGCCTGGCTAATGTGGTGAAACCCCATTTCTACTAAAAATACAAAAAATTAGATGGGCATGGTGGCGCGCGCTTGTAATCCCCACTACTCAGGAGGCTGAGGCAGGAGAACCACTTGAACCCAGGAGGCGGAGGTTGCAGTAAGCCGAGACTGTACCATTGCACTCCAGCCTGGGCAATGAGCAAAGCTCCATCTCAAAAAATAAATAAATAAATCACTTAAACACAATAAGTGAATAGACAAAATATTAACCAAGAATTTAAAAAGTAGAAATAAAAGTGGCTAATTACGGGTAAAAAGGGTTATGGTTATTATTAATTATAATAATTACAATAAAAAACGCAAATTAAAGTGAGACGCTATTTCAAATTTAGCTAAGATTTTCCTTTTCAGTAGAATATTCAGTTCTGGAGAGGAGGGTAGGGCGAGGGAGAGGCACAATTGCTGAGGGCAGTGGAAACTGGTATTCACTTTTTAGGAAGCAAATCAGGACTAAGTACTACAACAGAGTACTGCAGCTAGGCTGAAACTGGAGCTTGGGTGTTTGGAGTAAGAGCGGGGTTAAATAATAACCCTGTCATTTCAGGTCTTTATTTGTGTAAGAAGTACTGTTTTGTTGTTGTCAAAAGAAAGAAAGGGGTATTTTTTCCCTTTCTTCTTTTATTGAGGGGTGGGTGTGGTGTGGCTGGGGTTCCCGGAGATAAGGCATAACATGCAACCACGAAGATGGATGTGTTCTGTAGGGTCCTGAGGATGTGGGTTTAAGCCCTCCCTGGGAGAGGGCTGGAAACAGATGCTTGAGTAGCCCATGTCCTGAAGAGCAGAGTGGGCTGAGCCGCTGGTTCCCCACCAGGTTCTGCCACATACCCTGCGGCAGAGCATGGCCGCGTTAGGGTGAAGGCCAGACAATGGCGATGAGACCTAGCATGTTATATTCACTAGCTATGCCTGTAAAAACCCGAGGAAAGGGCAGGGACGAGACATACATCAGGCTGTTAGATAGCTCTACTTCTGGAGGGCGAGATGAACTAGATGCACAGTGGTCTTATTTCTGTTCTTGAGTGTTTTGGTACTTGAAAAGAAAAAAAGTTTTAAAGTTCACAACCCTTGGTCCCCAAACTCCAGTCCAAGAGTGAGTTCCTATTTAGAAAGGACTGAGAACAATGCCTGTTACCTTGTAAGTGCTCAAATAAATGTTCTTAAAAATAAATGCTCCAAGGAAAGGGCCTGAAAATATGGAGAAAGCCTTAATATACAACCTAGCAAAGTTCAGAAGGGGTTGAAAGGAGTGAAGTATCACACAGGGTAGAATTTCCAGCTGGAGACTCCTTGGGCCTGACCTCCGCAGGTTCGAACACATATGGGAAGAGGTGTTCTGCCTTCCTGGGATGACCCACGGTACTCAAGTTTCAGACCTTCACAGTGAGAAGTGTATCTATCATGCAGATTGCAGTGTTCATCAACATAATGCCAGCATTTTCTTCCTGTGGGAAGATTTTCATTCATGCATTTAATAAACATTTATTGAACACAGGCTATGTGCCAGGTACTGTCCTAGGCTTCAGGATGGTTTTGTTTTGCTTCGATAACAAACAAAGAAAATCCTTTCCACATTGTTCTCATGAAGCTAATGAGACAGTCAATGAGGAGAGGCAGGCAAGAAATAAATAAATAAACAATGTCAGTTATGACTGCTATGAAGACAAATAATGCTAGCTAAGGGTAGGAGATAAGGAATACAAAGCAAAGGGTACTCTGTCCTCAAGGGGCTCTCAGTCTAGCGGGGAAATGACCAACAAACAGACAATTATCAAACAGAAATAAAATCTACAAGGGGGTTATGCTCAGGTGTTTATGGGAACAGAGGAGGGATGCCTAGCTCATTGGAAGGTGTCAAGGAAGGCTTCTGGGAAAAGCATGACTTGAATCTATAAAGATCAGCCAGATGAAGCGGGGGAAGGGCAACCCAAACAGTAGATGCAAAGGTATAGAAAGGACGGACAGCACATCATGGATAGTGCAGTGAAATTCAATGTTTGATGGACAAACACAGCCCACTGATTTATTCCAGTTGGAAGGCTCTAGAAGGACCCCAAAGAAGTGCGATAAGAGCACACATGTAAGCACGTGTGTGCAAACACACAGCCCTGCAGTAGTCATGTGCTGGTTCTGCCTGCCTAGGACCTCTGCACTTCCCCATCCCATACGGCTATGGAGGAACAGTTCACTTCCTCATCGCAGGAGCGAGCCTATGATGCAGATCCGTCCAATTGTGGTCTCCCTATTTCCTTGTCGGCAATGATTAGTTTACAATGCTAAAAGACAGCCATCAGGTCAAAGGCTTGGGCTTGCTGATAAGGAGCTTTTCCAGTATGTACAGAGAAAGCAGCAAGAGAGAATGAGATCAATAAAGAAAAAGGAGCCGAAAAAGGAAGGGCCAAGAAAGCCCTCGTGACATTATTTTAGCCCCAGGATCCAGCCATGCCTGAAGCTTGTTCTAGACTTTCCAGTTAAATTAATCAAAGAGAGGAAAAACCCTTTTTTTACTTAAGTTGGTTTACGCTGGGTTTGTGCCACTTGCAACTAGATGGATATACAGCCATTTTGGAGAGGAGCTTCATTCCGTATGCACATGCAAGAGGTGGTACAGAAGGAAAGGCAGGCTGATGGCAGAGGGTCTCATTTAGTAAGTCTGATAAAGATGGTGAACTAGGTGGCTTCAAGGTAACCAGAGGGTATCGAAGCAGCAACTAGAGCTCCTTGGGTGGAGGAACTGAGGGGTGTGTATGTAAGTCACAGCCTGTATGGATGGGTTATATAAATTTTGTATGTTCCTAATAGTTCACTATACAACCAAAAGTCTTCTTTAAACATCTTTACGACACAGAATACCTCATCAAAAATACCAGGAATATCATCTGTTTAAAACTAGTTTACTATTCCTACTACGAACACACATTAGTCACAGATCTTTCCCAAATATTTAATTTGAGACAAACTTAATATTTTGAACTCTTTATCCCTGATGTTAAACAATCATCCACTGCTCTCCAGAAAACTCAAGCAGCTCTACCCATTAAGGTCCAAGTCTAACAGATGTTATAGCAAAACAAATTGCTCTATCTCGAGAGATTATTACAGAAGTCCAAAAGCTCAGATTCTGTTGTTCGCATATTTGAGAACTCTAATCAGTTGGTCACAGATAATACTACCAATCCTGGTCCGAAACAGAGCCTCAAATCTTTAAATCCATGAATCAGAAAAATGCTCATATTACAGTGTCTTATAGTATAAAAATTGCTGGCTTAAGGAGCCTTTGTGTAATAAGCACTGGGCCTCCTTCTGGCAGAAATAACAATGCCTCAAGAGTTCTTCTTTTTTCCACAAGCATTTTCCGAATACCTATTTTGTGCCCATGATCCCAGCACTGTGTGCCCATAAGCCTTTCCTTTTTTCTCTGGGTGAAAAGGCCAAATCTTGGTTCATATCTGAACAATGCTGAGTAAAATGTAAAATAAAAGATAATGTAGCATTGGACAATTTGAGATGTTATTCTTGCGGCCAGGGCTGGCCCACTAAACTCTGCTTGGGCCTCCTTTCTCCCACCATACAGGTTCACATGGCCAGGATACTAGTCACTGAGAAAGAGCAAGACTCAAATCACATCGCCTAATGGGCTGGCTTCAAGTTCCAGCTCTGCCGTTAACTAGTGTCAGGACCTTAGCCAAGATTCACTTCTGCATCTGTAAAATGGGGATAATGCTGAATGCACTAAGTTGCTGGAGGGATGATATGAGTTAGTGTATGTAAAGTGCTTGACACAGTGTCAGGTACATAGCAAGTGCTATATAAAGAGAAGCTTTTGGCGGGGCATGGTGGCTCACGCTTGTAATCCCAGCACTTTGGGAGGCTAAGGCGGGCAGATCACTTGAGGTCAGGAGTTCGAGATCAGCCTGGCCAACATGGCGAAACCCTGTCTCTACTAAAAATACAAAAATTAGCCAGGCATGGGCCAGGCGCGGTGGCTCACGCCTGTAATCCCAGCATTTTGAAAGGCTGAGGCAGGCGTTATCACCAGAGATTAGGAGTTTGTGACCAGCCGGGCCAACATGGTGAAAACCTGTCTCTACTAAAAATACAAAAATCAGCCGGGCATGGTTGTGTGCTCCTGTAATGCCAGCTACAAGGGAGGCTGAGGTTGCAGTGAGGCAAGATCCTGCCACTGCACCCCATCCTGTGCGATGGAATAAGACTCTGTCTCAAACAAAATAAAAAAAGAAAGAAAAGAAAAAATTAGCTGGGCATGGTGGTGCACATCTGTGATCTCAACTACTCGGGAGGCTGATGCAGGAAATCACTTGAACCCATGAGGCGGAGGTTGCAGTGGGCTAAGATACCACTATTGCACTTCAGCATGGGCAACAGAGTGAGACTCTGTCTCAAAAATTTTTTTTTTAAAAATGAGAACCTATAATCAATAAAGTGAGTTTGTTTGTTTGTTTGTTTGTTTGTGACAGATTTTTGCTGTCATTGCCCAGGCTGGAGTGCAATGGTGGGATCTCGGCTCATTGTAACCTCTATCTTCTGGGTTCAAGCGATTCTCCTGCCTCAGCCTCCTGAGTAGCTGGGATCACAGACATGTATCACCACTCCCGGCTAATTTTTACATTTTTAGTGGAGACGGGGTTTCACCATGTTGGCCAGGCTGGTCTCGAACTCCTGACCTCATGTGATCCACTTGCCTTGCCCTCCTGGGATTACAGGTGTGAGCCACCATGCTCGGCCTTAAGTGAGATCTTAACCTCTTTGCAGTTCTAGAATTACAGTAGAAAGATAATGGGTTTTGAGATTTCCCCACCACCACTCCCAAGTCTGCTTATCGTATCTGGCAGAATAACAAACATCCAAAACAGCAAAACGTTCCCCTGCTTCTCAAGCAGCTGTACCAACAGGAAACCCTCAGCAAGGGAGCAAGTCCAAGCGCCTGGGTACTGGGCCCTTACTAATAATAGCTAGACACTTCGAATTCTGACACCACAGCAAGGTAGATATAATTATCCTCATTTTGTAGATAAGCCCAAGTAGGAGTGGAGAGGTTGAATAACTCATTCAAGGTCAAACAGCTGCCAAGTGGCCGACCTGCCTCCAAACTTCATGCCGTCTTTCCACTCTATTTCCCAGCTTCCCATGCAGCCAGCACTCAACTGTTAGTAAATAAGGAAGAAGATATTTCAAGATCTTTAAAAGGATGAGAACAAAACTCCTCCGGTAGAGAAAGAAGTTGGCATCATCTCTCACAACTGCCAATCGTTTGACACTCCTGCCTTCTCTGCTTGCAATGACCTGCTCTAGCAATCCTGCTTCCCTCTCTAGCAACAAGCCACTGTGTAGGCCTCTGTATGCAAGTCTCCTCCGGTAGCAGCCTAGACTCTGCGCCCTCTGCTAACTGCACGCTTGGGCTCCTCCATACAACATTCAAAATCCAATGACAGGTATCCCTTTCTGGAAGGCAAGTTTCCCAAACTCTGACACCAACACGAAACACCTGGGGCCGGCTTGCCCCCTAGTGGGGCCCCCAAATCAAGCTAAACAGAGAAGGAAGGGGAGGTGACGCAACTAGGCCTCCTGCACCAGGCCAGACAGAGGCTGAGCGCGGCCGCCGTGACCCCGCAGTGGGCTCTCCACAGTGGCCGCCTACGCCATGCCTGTGGAAGGCACGCCAGGGCGGCGATGTTATCTCTGGGATAAAGGACCGTTCCTAATGCAGTTTGGGGGAGAGGGCGCAGCAAAGAGCGTACCGGGCGAGTCCCAGGCGCCTCGCTCTCCAGTCACTCTCCGAGGCGGGGGAGTCGGCAAGAGGGAAACAAGGGCCTTTGGTACCCAGCTGTTGGGCTCCGGCTGGCACGAGCGCCGGAGCATCCGTGCGCAGCCTCTGCCGCCCACACCCGAGCACACACACGCACACAAGTACACCGGCCCTGGGCGTCCGCCTCCTGGAAGGCTGCCGAGCCTGGCCACTGCGCCCCTACCAGACGGGTCCCCACCCGGCCCTGCGGCCACCCTCAGTGCCCCGCCGGGGCGCCCCCGCGCTTCCCCTAACATCAGCGCCAGAGACTGGAGAAGCTGCAAGGGCCGGGCGTTCCAGCCCGGGCAGGTGTGGCCGAGAAGGACGGAGCCTCTTACCGGGTCTTGTATTTCCTCGGGACACTGCCGGACACCCTGAGGCTGGCACTGCCGCCGAGACCCTCCCCCGCCCTCCCCCACCACGTAGCCCTCTCTACCTTCAGTCGGGAATCAATGGTCTGGTCGCAGATTGGTGACATCATTGGCGCGCCGGGCGTGGGAGGAAGTACCACGTGATTCTCCCCTCTTTTGTTTGCGCTCTAGGAAAGCAAAGGTTTTGTTGCTAAGTCTTTCGTTTTTTGACGTTATGTTAATACCGCTATTTTGGGTATGGTAGAGAGTAGGTACTTGGGTTTAGGATGCTGCATTTTTGCCCATGGCCTTGATTAAACTCCTTCTTAGTCATTCATAACGTGGTTGGGCCGGAAGGCCTGAAAAGGCACGTAGGTACAATCCACTTTTAAAAAACATACCACATAATTAGCCAATAACACGTTATAACCAGTAGTCCTTGAATTGCCCGTTTGAATTAAATTAAACTAGTTCATTTTTAAAGTAATATAATGAACACTTCCTTTAACTTGACACGCTAACCAAGAACTAAAATATTACCAATTAACTTTCATTAACTTGTAAGTGGTCCCTCTTTTCTGCCACTGCCTCTCCATTAGAAGTAACCCCCATCCTGAATTTATGTTTACACAACTATTATATTGCTTTATTTTCGCATTTATATATATTACTAAGCAATGCATTTTTCCTTTTCTTAGTTTTGTGTGTGCTTCCAGACTTTCATCTAGAGGCCTGGGCCTGGTACCTTTTTCTTTACAAACATGTTATTAATATTCACCTTTGTTGACTACATATATTGAAATCATCACACAATTTCTCTCTGTTAATACGATAGATCACATTTGTAAAACAAAAAAGAAAAAAGATGACATTTATAGATTTTATATTAAACTACTTATCCTTGCATTCCTAGGTTAAACAACTTGACCATAAATTCTCAATTTTATATGCTATTGTACTCAGCTTATATTCTGTTTAGGAATTTTGTATTTGTATTTATGAAAAACATGGATTTGTGATTTTCCTTTCTCATTCTGTCTTGATCTGTTTGGGTTTCAAGGCTCATAAAGTAATATATGGAGTATTCCCTCTTTTTGTATCCTCTGGAAGAATTTTAATAAGATTGGAGTGATTTTTTCCTTTCAAGCATCAATAGAATTCACCAATAAGACTGTCTGGAGCTGGGTGCAGTGGCTCACACCTTATAACCTCAACTACTTGAGAGGCTCAAGCAGGAGGATCAGTTGAGGCAAGGAATTCAAGACCAGCCTGGGCGACATAACAAGACTCCATCATTGAAAAACAAAAACAAAACAAAACAGAACAGCAAAACTGGGCTGGGTATTTTCCTTGTGTGAAGATTGTAAAATATGGCTTTGATTTACTTAATAGTTAAATAGTTATGAAACTGTTCAAGTATTTTCTTTCGCCTTGAGTCGGTTTAATAAAATAATAGGTTCTAGATTTTTTTCCACATCATCAAAGGTTTTAAACTTACTGGTATAGTTATTGTATTATCTTCTTAATCTCTGCTCTATTTATAGTTCTTTTTTATTACTTGTGGTCGACTGTGTTATTGCTCTCCAAATATTTGCTCCTTTTCTTATAAGAGGTCTATACATTTCTACCTATTGTTATGTGACTTGAGGTGCCTCTTGTGATAGGAGAATGCATACCTACTCAGCTGTCAATGGGCCTGATCACAGCTGGCATCATATGTGAACAGAACCTTTAAAAGATATCGTACATGTTTCTACCAGCTTTCTTGCTCTTTTCTCTCTGCCATGAGACTGGCATGTCCTTGACTGGGGACCCCAGAATGAAGAATACATGTAGAGGAGAGCCCAGCAGAGTCAACATATATAGCAAATAAGAAATAAACACAGAGATTTGGGATTTTGTAGTTACCAAAAGCATATTACAGCAAAAATGGACTAATAAGTTATTTGCCTATGACTTCTTATCATTTTTTTCTTAGATAAATCATTGCAGAGGTTTATTTATTTTGTTTTTTTTCAAAGAACCAATTTTTGTCTTTATTGATTCTCCCTGTTCTCTATTTCATTTCTATCTCTATTTCTGCTCTTATCATTATCCCCTTCCTCCCATTTTCTTTGAGTTTATTCTGTTGTAAGTTGTGTTTAGTTCGTTATTTTTCTGCCATTTTTTCTCTTCTTTAAAAACATTTAAGGCAATAAATTTCCTTCGAAGCACTGCTTTCTGTATCCTAAATTCATTATTATTCAGTTCTAAAATATTTAAACTTTTATTGTGGTTTCTTCTTTGACTCATTATTTAAAAAGTACGTTCTTGCCAGGCATAGTGGCTCACATCTGTAATCCCAACACTTTTGGAGGCTGAGGCTGGAGGATCATTTAAGCCCAGGAGTTTGAGACCAGCCTGGGCAAAATAGTGAGATCCCATCTCTACTAAAAAAATGAAAATAAAAAATTAGCCAGGCATGGTGGTGTGTACCTGTAGTCCTAGTTACTGGGGAGGCTGAGGTGGGAGGATCACTTGAGCCCAAGAGTTTGATGCTGCAGCCTGGGTAACAGAATAAGACCCTGTCTCTTCTGACATATTTGCATTGTTACTATAATTTTTATTATATTTTTAGGCCAGGCATGGTGGCTCACGCCTGTAATCCCAGCACTTTGGGAGGCTGAGGCCAGCAGATCACCTGAGGTCAGGAGTTCAAGACCAGCCTGGCCACCATGGTGAAATCCCATCCCTACTAAAATTACAAAAATTAGCTGGGCATGGTAGTGCCCACTTGTAATCCCAGCTACTCAGGAGGCTGAGGCAGGAGAATTGTTTGAACCCAGAAGGCAGAGTTTGCAGTGAGCTGAGATCACATCATTGCACTCCAGCCTGGGCAACAAGCATGAAACTCAGTCTCAAAATAACAATAATAAAAATTTTTATTATACTTTTATTTAAAATGTGTTGATATTTGCTATTGCCTAATTTATAACCTACTCCGAGAAGAATAAGCCTGATAAGAATCTGTATTCTCTCACTGTTAGGTGCAAAACTGATATATGTCCGTTAGTGCAAGATTGTTAGTTTTGTTGTTCAAATATCCTGTATCTTTGCTTTTTGCTTTCTGCTTGAATTACCAGTCACAGAGAAAGCTACGTTGAAAAATCACCCACAATAATGGTAGATTTGTCAGCCTTTCCAGTTTTTATCAATTTATGCTCCCTATACTTGGAACACATTTTATTAGGCGCTTATGTATTTAGAATCGTGTTATCATTTTGGTGAGTTAAATTTTGTATCATGACACAGTTATCCCTTTCTATCCCTACATTGCTCTTTGTCTTAAAGTCTGTTTTGTCTGATATTATCACACACAAACCAGCTTGCTTTTCTTTTCTTTTCTTTTCTTTTTTTTTTTTTTGAGATGGAGTCTCACTCTGTCACCCAGGTTGGAGTACAGTGGCTCAATCTTGGCTCACTGCAACCTTCACCTCCCGGGTTCAAGCAATTCTCCTGCCTCAGCCTCCCGAGTAGCTGGGATTACAGGCATGTACCATCACGCCTGGCTAATTTTTTTGTATTTTTAGTACAGATGGGAGTTTTACCATATCGGCCAGGCTGGTGTCGAACCCCTGACCTTGTGATCCACCCACCTTAGCCTCCCAAAGTGCTGGAATTACAGGTGTGAGCCACCTCGCCTGGCCTTTTTTTTTCTTTTTTTCTTTTTGAGACAAAGTCTCACTGTGTCGCCCAAGCTGGAGTGCAGTGGCGTGATATCGGCTCTCTGCAACCTCCGCCTCCCGGGTTCAAGCGATTCTCGTGCCTCAGCTTCCAGAGCAGCTAGGATTACAGGCGCCGACCACCACACCCAGCTACTTTTTGTATTTTAATAGAGACAGAGTTTCACCATGTTGGCCAGGCTGGTCTCAAACTCCTGACCTCAGGTGATCCACCCACCTCGGCCTCCCAAAGTGCTGGGATTACAGACATGAGCCACCATGCCTGGCCCAAACCAGCTTTCTTTTAGTGAATGTTTACTTGCAATGTTTTCAATCCTTTTACTTTCAATCTTTCTAAGTTCTTTTGCTTTAGATGTATTAATGTATACTGTATTAAAGTCTTAACTGATAATCTGTCTTGTTACTGTTAATTTTGGTCCATGTACATTTATTATGATTATATATTTAGACTCCGATTCTTTTTTATTTCTATTTGTTCTACATTTTCTAGGTCTCTGAGCTTTTTTTTTTTTTTCTGGCTTTTTCTGGATTAACTGAGTTCTTTTTGCACCTTTCCCCTTCTTCCATGTTTTCACTACAGACTTAGAATTACACTTTCTTTTTTTTAGAGGTTACCTCAGAAATGTGTCATGTGTTTTAATGTAACAAGGCATAAACTTTAAATATTTTTTACCATTCTCTTTTAGATAACATAAACCTTTTAGAATATTTTAATTCCTTTCTTACCTTTTCTGACTTATATGGTACTGTTGTCTAATTATTTTGTTCCTTTTGTTTCTAACTCCACAAATTAGTAATTTTCATTTTATTTTAGGATTTACATGCAGGGAAGCAAACAAAGCCCTTATGGGGATGTGTTTGCAGAGTAGCTGCCGCTAAATGCAACTGGGACAGCTCAATCTATGGGGCTATCCTCCAAGAAGTTGTATAAAGTGTGTCTCAGGAAAGTATGCTTGAGGGAATAGTTTAAAGGTATCTTCACTCCCTCAACAAATTGCTTTAGGAAAAGAAGAGAGGAATTTCTCTACTGGCTTTTGTTTTTCCTCCTATGAGGGTTAACTCTCCTGCCCTTCTGTCTCATACATGTGTGTCCCCTGGTGTTTGATGACTCAGCAACAACAGAAGGGTGGAAAGAAGCATGTGGTATTGGTATGGAATAAGGTCTTGTCATTGTGTGCCTGCATGAAGGTAAATGCAATGCATCCATAGTTGGACCAGTGAACTCCAAATATCGGAGACAGGTCTCAGTCAATTTAGGAAGTTTATTTTGCCAAAGTTAAGAATGTGTGACCATGACACAGCCTCAGGAGGTCCTGACAACATGCCCAAGGTGGGTGGGGCACAGCTTGGTTTTATATCACATTCTATATTAAATTTTATCATGCGTTCTAGGGAGACATGAGACATCAATCAACATCTGTAAGATGTACACTGGTTGGGTCCAGAAAGGTGGAACAACTTGAAGCAGGCTTCCAGGTCACAGGTAGATAAGAGACAAGCAGCTGGATTCTTTTGAGTTTCTGATTAACCTTTCCAAAGGAAGCAATCAGATATACATTTATCTCAGTGAGCAGAGGGATGACTAAGTTCTGTCTGTCCTTAGTCCCCAAGGAATTTCCTTGTGAAAATTTCCTTTGCCTTCAGCAGTTCCTACCTTGACTTTCCCCTTTGGCTTAGTGATTTGGGATCCCGAGATTTATCTTCCCAACAGCAGTGACTGCAGCTGGAGTCAAACGTCCTGGAGACAGGTGAGGCCAAGAGATTCTGAGAGGGGGCATATGATGAGAAATAAAGAGAATGTTGTCAAAAGAAGGAGCAGCATTTTAGAGACACAGATATGGAGAAAGCGCTATTATTTTAGTGAGATGCAAGAATAGCTATTCCTTTCTAATGAAAGAATCCTATTATATGAACTCTTGTAAATGTATTTTTACTTCTGTGAGCCTTTTCTGTAATCTCCAGAATTTAAGCTTGGAAACACATGAATTTGAATTCCTAACATTGGGAATAATTAGAAATAGAGGAACAGGCTACTGGGAAAAAGTAAAAGAGGTTTGTTTGTGTAGATGTTTTTCGCTTGATAATTTGGAAAAGATAAACGAAGCCAAGGCAAAGCAAAGGCATTAGAATGGTCCATCTCAGCATCCCTGCCAGGAGTGGTGCTGAATTATGTGTCACAATGTCTTGTCTTGTTCCAATGGGTTCTCAAAGTTATTATTGGCAGAATTTCACATTGCGAAGTTTGAGAAATACCCCTGGGTACTGTTAATGGCTTCCTTTTCCAAGTTCACTGAGCTAGGTAGAATAAATAGAAATCACCCAAAGACATTGCAAACCAGACCAAGCCTCCCATCAAGAACAGTTAGGAAAGCTGTATAAAATATTTTACAAATATCTATTTGGAAGCATTGGAGAACTACCAAGATAGCCAAGAACTTAGGGGTCAAGATACTGGAGAAGGGGGAATGCCGTAGAGGTGAGACGAACATCTGGCACCATTGAGGTGTTCCTAGTTCTAAAATCAAACCTGAGAAAATGAGAAGCTGGGCAGAGCTTTTGGAAGTCTCTCTGGGCAGAGGAAACAATAACTGTGGTTCAGGGCTCATCAATGAGAAGGAGTTCTAATAAACATCCCAGACTTTCAATTGGGATTCCTAAAGGGCTATATCCTAGGAGTAAGGATGAACCAAAATTGACTAACTCTCAAAGACTGAAATTTGGCTGGAATCAACTCAATTTTAGATTTATTCTATTGCCATGCCCCTACCTTAACATTTCCTATAAATAAGAAAAAGACCTCTCTGGGTGAAGACAATATTGTCCAGTCCCTCGAATTATTGCTATAATTTTTCATACACAATGTTCAGCATGTAATGAAAAACAGGCATGCAAAAAAAGACAAGACTACCAAAAATTCAGCTACAAGACAGACAATAGAAATAGACCTATGGAAGAGCCAGATATTAGAGAAATCATACACATAATTTAAGATAACTCTGATTAATGTGTTCCAGAAATTAAATTACAAGATGGAGAGTTTCAGGAGAGAACTAGGGACTATAAGAAAAGAATCCAATGAAAATTCTACAACCGAAAAATGCAATAAATGAAATTAACAACAGATGGGTTTAACAGTTGATTAGAAGCAGTTGAAGAGAGAATAAAAGAGTAGTCAGAAGAAAACATCTAGGCTGAAATATGGTGAGACAAGGAATATAAAGTATATATAAAAGCATAAGAGATGTTTGAGGCTGGCTCATGAGAGATGTCTGTGGCTCATGCCTGTAATCCCAGAACTTTGGGAGGCCAAGGCAGGTGGATCACTTGAATCCAGGAGTATGAGACCATCCTGGGCTACATAACAAAACCCCATCTCTACAAAAAATACAAAAATCAGCCAGGCATGGTGACACACACCTGTAGTTCCAGCTACTTGGGAGGCTGGGGTGGCAGGATCACTTGAGCCCAGGGGTGAAGGTTGCAGTGAGCTGAGATCGTGTCACTGTACTCCAGCCTGGGCGACAGAGTAAGACCCTATCTAAAAAAAAAAAAAAAAAAAATTTTTTTTCTAGTATCTTCTACCTAAAAAAAAAAAAGATGTTTAAAATAAGGTGAAAACATGTAACATGTGTAACTGGAGTTTGAGAATGAGAAGAGAGAAAATGGAGCAGAGGCTGAAGAAATACTTAGAGAGGTAACAGCTAAGAATTTCCCCTTACTGTCAAGAGACGTTGATCCATAAATTCAGGAAGTGCTAGTTGACCTCAGCAGGGATAAATACAAAGGAATCTACACCTAGGTACATCACAGCAAAGCTGCTGAAAACCAAGACAACAACTAGACTGAGTTAAACTTTCAGTAAGAATTATGAAAGCTAAAAGACAGTGAATTTTAACTTAAAAGCACTCCAAGAAAATAGGTAACAACCAAGAATTCTACACCCAGCGACAATATCCTTCAGGTATAAAACGAAAGTCCAGTTTCAGAGAAAAAAAACCTGAGGGAATTTATCCCTAGAAGAATCATAATAAAAAAAAATACTGAAGAGTGTTATGGAGAAGGAAATGATTTCAGATGGAAATATAATAATTCAGGAAGAAATAAAGAGCAATGGAAAGGGTAAAACTCTGACAATACTTCGTGGATGGAAATGTATAGAAAATTTACATATATATGACAATAATTTTACGAAAGAAGGAGTGTGGTCTATGGATATAAAGTTCTGAGGTCTTTGCATTGTCCAAATGTGGTAAAAGTACCAATTTTTATTACGCTTTAAAAAGTTAAGGATGCATGCTGTCACCTAGAGTAACCATTGAAAGAACAGTAAGAGAAGATATAATTAAAAGCTAATAGATAAAGAAAATAGGATTTGAAAAATTCAAAACAAGGCAAGAAGGAGAGAAAAAGAAATACAAAATAGGTGAGAAAAATAAGACATAATAAATAAGATGGATTTTAAGCCCAAATATATCAGTAATTACATTAAACACAGATGGACTAAAAAGTTCAATTAAAGAGGAAGATTGTCACACTGGATTTAAAACACACACACACAAAGTATATGTTGATTATAATAAACACACCTTAAGTATAAGGACACAGAAAGGTTGAAAGCAAAAGAATAAAAAAAATAGATATAACACAAATTCAAAACAAAAGAAAGCTGATGTAGCATAAAGACTTCTTTAATGTATAAAGCAGGATAAGAAGTGAAAAAACAGCCTGGGCAACACGGTGAAACCCCACATCTATGAAAAAAATACAAAAATGTGCCACCACACCCAGCTAATTTTTGCATTTATTTCATGGAGACAGGGTTTCACCATGTTGCCCAGGCTGGTTATTCACTCACTTTTTTTTTAAATTTATTTTATATATATATTTTGAGACAGGGTCTCACTCTGTTATCCAGGCTGTAATGCAGTTGCATGATCACTGCAGGGACCTCCCAGGCTCAAGCAATCCTTTCACCTCAGAGGTGCCACCATGCCCGGTTAATTTTGTATTTTTAGTAGAGATGAGGTTTCTCCATGTTGGTCAGGCTGGTCTCGAACTCTCGACCTCAGGAGATCCGCCTGCCTCGGCCTCCCAAAGTGCTGGGGTTACAGGCATGAGCCACTGCGCTCGGCCTGGTTGTTCACTTTTTATCTCATTTTATACATTTAAAGTTTTTCAGCCCTTGCCCCCTCTGCCTACCTCCCCACTTTTGGAATTCCCAGTGGCTATTGTTCCCATCTTTATGTCCATGTGTACCCAATGTTTAGCTTTTACTTATAAGTGAGAACATGCAATATTTGGTTTTCTGTTCTGTGTTAATTCACTTAGGATAATAGCTTATAGCTGTGTTTATGTTGCTGCAAGTACATGATTTTGTTCTTTTTTATTGCTGCATAGTATTCCATGGTGTATATACACCACATTTTTGTTATCTAGTCCTGTTGATGGGCACCTAGGGTGATTGCATGACTATGCTATTGTTTGCGATTATTATTATAGCACAGCTTTCAGTTTAGTCAGGCCTCCTCCTCCTCCTTGCCCTATTCCTCCTCCTTTTTGTTCTTCATAGACTTTATTTTTTAGAGCAGTTTTTGATTCACAGCAAAACTGAGCAAAAGGCATAGAGATTTCCCGTGGGAAACCCCATTCCCCCATACATGCATACTCTACTCCCTATTAACATCCCCCACCAGAGTAACACATTGGTTATAATTAATGAACCTTCACTGACACATCATTATTGCCCAAAGTCCACAGTTTACATCGGGGGTCACTTTGGTGTTGTGCATTCTGTGGGTTTGGACAGATGTATAATGGCGTATATTACCATTACATTGTCAAAGAAAGTAATTTCACTGCCCTAAAAATCCTTTGTGCTCCGTGGATTTACTCTCCCTCACTAATAACCTCCAGCAAACACTGACCTTTCTACCGTCTCCATAGTTCTGCCTTTTCCAAAATGTCATAGATTTGGAATTATACAGAATGTAGACTTTTCAGATTGGCTTCTGTGACTTAGTAATATGAATTTAAGTTGCCTTCATGTCGTTTCATGGCATAATAGCTTATTTCTTTTTAATGTTGAGTAATATTCCCTTGTCTGAATGTATCACAGCTTAATTATCCATTTATTTATCTACTGATAGACATTCACTTATTTATCTACTGACAGACATATTGGTTGCTTCCAAAAATATTGGAAATTATGAATAAAGCTGCTATAAACATCTGTGTGCAGGGGTCTTACTCTGCTTTCTGCTGCTACAACAGACTACTGCAGACTGCGTAACTTATAAACAATAGAAGTTTATTTGGCTCATGATTTTGGTGGCTGGCAAGTTCAAGAGCCGGGGGTTGGCATCTGGTAAGGGCCTTAGGGCTGCATCATCTCATGGTGGAAGGTGAAAGGGCAGAAAGGCACACACAAGAGTGAGAGGGAAAGATGGCCAAACTCATTCTTTTTAATTTTTTTTAGAGACAGAGTTTTGCTCTGTCACTTGGGCTGGAGTGTAGCGGCATAATCATAGCTCACTGTAACCTCAGTGCCTGGACTTAGGTGATCCTTCTGCCTCAGCTTCCTGGGTAGCTGGAACTATAGGTGCATGCCACCACATGCAGCTAATTTTTTTCTTTAACTTTTTGTAGAGACAGGGTTATATTGCCCACTCTGGTCTTGAGCTCCTGGCCTCAAGCAATTACTCACTCCTTGGCCTCCCAAAGTGCTGAATTTATAGACATGAGCCACTGCATCTGGCCAAAATCATCCTTTTATCAGGAACCCATTCCCATGATACCTAACCCATACCTGAGATAATGGCATCCATTCATAAGAATCACCTCTTAAAGGTCTCGCCACTCAACACTGTTGCATTGCGGAGGAAATTTTCAACACATGAACTTTTGGGACTTATCTATACCATAGGAACAGATTTTCGTGTGGACGTGAGTTTTCAGTTCATTGGGGTAAATGCTAAAGGGTGTGAGTACTGGATTGCGTGTTAAAAATATGTTTGGTTTTGCAGGAAACCACCACACTCGCTTCCAAAGTGACTACAGTATTTTGCATTCCTGCCTGCAATGGATGCAAGTTCCTGTTGCTTCACGGCCTTGTCAGTATTTGGTATTGTCAGTGTTCTTGATTTTGGCCATTCTAATAGAGGTATAGTGGTGTCTTGTTTTAATTTGCATTTCCTCGATGATACGATGCGTGGCATCTGCTCATATGCTTGGTTGTCATTTGTACATCTTCTTTGGTGAGACATCTGTTGCAGTCTTTGGCCCTTTTTACATTTCTTTATTTTCAATTGACATGTAATAATTGCACATATGAATGAGGTACATGTCATATTTCAATACATGTTTACAATGTGTAATGATCAAATGAGGGTCTAGTTTTTAGCTGGGTTGTTTACTTTCTGATTACTTTATCTGAAGAGTTCTTTGTATATTTTGGATAACAGTCCATTAGCTATGTCTTTTGTAAATATTTACTCCTAGGGTGGTTTCTGTCTTTATTCTCTTGACAGTGTCTTTCACAGAGTAGAAATTTTTAATTTTAACAAAAGTTCAGCTTATTAATTCTTCCTTTTAAGGATTGTCCCTTTGATGTTGTATCTGAAAAGCCATTGCCAAAACCTAGGTCATCTAGATGTTTTCCTATATTACCTTCTAGGAGTATTATACTTTTAAAAGTTGTTACAGCTTTACATTTTGTATTTAGGTTTATGGTCCATTTTGAGTTAATTTTTGTAAAGTCTGTGTCTAGATTCTTTTCCTTTCTTTTTGCTTTCTGCTGATGTCTACTTATTCCAGTATCATGTGTTGAAAAGGCTATCTTTTCTCCATTGTATTGCCTTTGCTTCTCTGTCAAAGATCAATTGACTATATTTTTATGAGTCTATTTCTGGGTTCTCTATTCTGTTCCATTGATGTATTTGCCTTTTTTCCCCCTGATACCACACATCTTTTTCTCCTTTTTTTTTTTTTTTTGAGATGGAGTTTCGCTCTTGTTGCCCAGGCTGGAGTGGAGTGCAATGGCATGATCTTGGCTCACCGCAACCTCTGCCTCCTGGGTTCAAGCAATTCTCCTGCCTCAGCCTCTCAAGTAGCTGGGATTACAGGCGTGCACCACCATGCCTGGCTAATTTTGTATTTTTAGTAGAAATGGGGTTTCTTCATGTTGGTCAGGCTGGTCTCGAACTCCCAACCTCAGTGATCCGCCCGTCTCCACCTCCCAAAGTGCTGGGATTACAGGCATGAGCCACCGCTCCTGGCCTGATATCACACATCTTAATTATTGAAGTAAAGTGTGGTAATATCAGACCCTTGACTTTTTTCTTCTCCTTCAATATTGTATTAGCTACTCTGGTTCTTTTGCCTCTCTGTATAAACTTTAGAATCAGTTTGCCAATATCCACAAAATAACATGTTGAGATTTTAATTGGTGTTTCATTGACTCTGTAGATAAAGGTTGCTTTTATTTTTGAATGTTGGGCTTTTACTCAGCTACTTTTTTTCTTTTTTGAGACAGGATCTCACTTTGTCACCCAGGCTGGAGTGCAGTGGCATGATCTTGGGAGCCCTCCCTCTCCTGGGCTCAAGTGATTCTTCCCACCTCAGCCCTCCAAGTAGGGGGGACTACAGGCATATGCCACCATGCCTGGCTAATTTTTTGTGTGTTTTTGGTAGAGACGGGGTTTCACCATGTTGCCCAGGCTTGTCTCAAATGCCGGAACTCAAGGCATCCTCCCGCATTGGCCTCCCAAAGTGTCGCTTCATAGGCGTGAGCTACCACACCTGGTCTCAGACACCTAATTTAATTATCTTATTAGTCATAGTAATTTTTTTTTTTTTTTTGAGATGGAGTCTTACTCTGTCGCCCAGACTGGAGTGCAGTGGCACAGTCTCGGCTCACTGCAACCTCCACCTCCTGGGTTCAAGCAATTCTCCTGCCTCAGCCCCTTAAGTAGCTGGGATTACAGGCACGCACCACCATGCCCAGCTAATTTTTTGTATTTTTTAAAATTAGAACTGGGCTTTCACCGTGCTGGCCATGCTGGTCTCGAACTCCTGACCTTGTGATCCGCCCACCTAGGCCTCCCAGAGTGCTGGGATTAGAGGCATGAGCCACTAAGCCTCGCCAGTCACAGTAATTTTTTAATGGATTCTTTTGGTGTTTCTGTGTAGACAATATTATCCAGAAGCAGTGATTATTTTGTCTCTTCCAATTTCACTTTCCCTCTCTTTCTCCCTCTCTCAGTCTTATGACATTGTCTGAGATCAACAGTAAAACCTAGTGGTGATTTCCTTGTTTTGTTCACTCCATTTATTTAGCAGAATTTATTGAACTCCCACTATGTATTAGGCATAATTTTACCTGATAAGGATACAGCTGTGAAAAAAGAGTCAAAGTACCTGCCCTGATGAAAACTGTACTTTGGTTTGGAGCAGGAAAAGACAGAAAAAAAATAAATGAACGTATAATTTCAGGTAGTATCATGAAGAAAAAGCAAGCAGAAGAAGGAGAAAGATGGTTTTATTCATCCATTTTGTGTTGCTATAAGGGAACTTTAACCTGAGGTTAAGTAATTTATCAAGAAAAGAGGTTTATTTGGCTCATGGTTCTGCAGGCTACACGAGAAGTATGCCGCAAGCATCAGCTTCTGGCCAAGGCTTCAGGAGGCTTCCACTCATAGCCGAAGGTGAAGGGGGAGCAGGCCTGTCACATGGTGAGACAGGGAGCAAGAGTGAAAGGAGGAGGTGCCGTGCTCTTTTAAACTCCCAGCCTTCATGAGAACTAAGAGTGAGAACTCAGTCATCACTGAGGGGTTGGACACTCACCATTCATGAGGGATCTGCCCCCATGACCCAAACACCTCCCACCAGGCCCTGACTTCAACTATGGGTATCCAATTTTGACATGAGATTTGAAGGGGATAAATATCCAAACTATATCAACATTGTATCCATTTTTCTTCTTTAAAAAATAGCTTTATGGACTGAGCACGGTGGCTCACACCTGTAATTCCAGCACTTGGGAAGGCTGGGTAGATCACTTGAGGTCAGGAGTTCGAGACCAGCCTGTCCAACATGGTGAAACCCCGTCTCTACTAAAAATACAAAAATTAGCCAGGCATGGTAGCGGGCACATGTAATCCCAGCTACTCAGGAGGCTGAGGCAGGAGAATCATTTAAACCCAGGAGGCAGAATTCAGTGAACCAAGATGGCGCCACTGCCCTCCAGCATGGGCAACAGAGTGAGACTCTGTCTCAAAAAAAAAAAAAAAAGAAAAAAAAAGCATCAGGGAGATATGATTTACACTCTATAAAATTTATCAGTTTAAAGTACACAATTCAATATTTACATAGTTCTGCAACCATCACTCAGAATCTAGACTCAGAATATTTTCAACTCCCAAAGAAACTCCGTACCGTTAGAGATCATACCTTGTTCCCAATCAAACCAACCTTTCCCCAGTCCTCAGCAACCGCTAATACAGTTCGTGTCACTATAGATTTGCCTATTCTGAATGTTTCATATAAATAAAATTACACAAGATGAGGTTTTTGTTTGTTTGTTTTTGGGTTTTGTTTTGTTTTGTTTTTGAGATGGAGTCTTGCTCTGTTGCCCAGGCTGGAGTGCAGTGGCACAATCTTGGCTCACTGCAACCTCCACCTCCCAGGTTCAAGCAATCCTCCCACCTCAGTCTCCTGAGTAGCTGGCATCACAGGCGTGATTTTTAGTAGAGACGGGGATTTGCCATGTTGGCCAGGAGGTCTTGAACTCCTGACCTCAGGTGATCTGACGACTTCAGCCTCCCGAAGTGCTGAGATTATAGATGTGAGCCACCACACCTGGCTAAAGTGAGATCTTAACCTCTTTGCAGTTACAGGATTTTATGAACTGTACAGTAGAGAGATTATGGATTTTGAGATTCCCCCAACCCTCTACCATGCCCTGTTTGTTTGTTTTTGACACAGGGTCTTGCTCTGTCACCCAGGTTGGAGGGCAGTGGTGCAATCTTGGCTTGCTGCAATCTCAGTTTCCCCTGACTCAAGTGATCCTCCCACCTCAGCCTTCCAAGTAGCTGGAACTACAGGTGCAGGCCACCACGCCAGGCTAATCTTTGTATTTTTTATAGAGACGGGGTTTCACCATGTTGCCCAGGTGGGTCTTGAACTCCCAGACTCAAGCCATCCACCTGCCTCGGCCTCCCAAAGTTCTGGGATTATAGGCGTGAGCCACAGCACCTGGCCCTATATCAGTATTTCATTGCTTCGTAGTACTTAATAGTATTCCATTGTATAGATGTGCCAGATTTTGTTTAGTCTTTCATCTGATCATGGAACTTTGGGTTGTTTCTACTTTTTGGCCATTATGAATAATGCTGCTATGAATATTTGTGTATGAGCTAATTGAATAGACATGTTTTTATTTCTCTTGGAGTAGATAGCTAGGAGTAGAATTTTACAGTCAAATGATACTTCTATGTTTAACATTTTGAGGGTAGGTGCAGTGGCTCATGCCTGTAATCTCAGCCCTTTGGGAGGCTGAGATGGGCTGACCACCTGAGGTCAGGAGCTCGAGACTAGCCTGGCCAACATGGTAAAACCCCATCTCTACTAAAAATACAAAAATTAGCCAAGGGTGGTGGTAGGCACCTGTAATGCCAGCTACTTGGGAGGCTGAGGCTCAAGAATCAATTGAACCCAGGAGGCAGAGGTTGCAGTGAATTGAGATCATGCCACTGCACTCCAGCTTGGGTGACAGAGTGAGACTCCATCTCAAAAACAAACAAACAAATAAACAAACAAAAAACATTTTGAGGAACTGCCAAAGTGTTTTTCAAAATGTTGGCACCATTTTACATACCTACTAGCAATGTACAAGGGTACCAATTCTTCCAGCTGTTCACCAACACTTATTATTGTCTGTCTTTTTAATTATAGCCATCCTAGAGAGTGAAGTGGTATCTCATTGTGGTTTTGATTTGCATTTCTCTAATTGATACTACTGATGTTGGATATTTGTATATCTTCTTTGGAGAAATGTTTATTTGAAATTTTTACCTATTGTTCTAATTGAGCTATTTGTCTTCTTACTGAATTATAAGAGTTATTTAATAGTTTGAATTTAAATCAGATATGTTATTTGCAAATATTTCCTCCCAGCTTTTGGGTTGTCTTTTCACTTCCCTCATGATGTTCTTTGAAGCTCAAAAATTTGGTATTTTGATAAAGTCTGTTATCAATTTTTTTCTTCTGGCTTGGTGTGGTGGCTCATGCTTATAATCCCTGCACTTTGGGAAGCTGAAATGGTAGGATCGCTTGAGTCCAGGAGTTCAAGACCAGCCTTGGTAACATAGTAAGACCCAGTCTGTACAAAAAATTTTAAAAATTAGCTAGCTGTGGTGGCACATGCCTGTAGTCCCAGCTACTTGGTAGGCTGAAGTGGGAGGATCCCTTGAGCCCAGGAGGTTGAGGCTGCAGTGAGCTGTGATCATGCCACTGCATGCCAGCCTGGGTGACAGAGTGAGATCCTATCTCAAAAAATTTTCCTTTATTCCTTTTGGTGTCATATGTAAAAAGAAAAAATTATTGCCTTTTGGTCCTATGATTTCTTCTAAGAGTTTCATAAATTTAACTGCTACATTTAGGTCTATGATCCATTTTGAGTTAGTTTAGTGTATGGTATGGTGTTTGGATGTAGATATTCGGTTATCACAGTACCATTTGTTGAAAAGACTATTTTTCTCCATTGAATTGTGTCAGCACTTTTGTCAAAAATCGGTTAACCATAAATGTGAGGGTTTATTTCTGGACTCTTAATTTTATTCCACTGTCTATCATTATGCCAGGCCCACGTGCTTCTTTTCTTGTTCACTGTTAGTATGTGGACATAGAATAGATCTGTATATTTATCTTATAAACTGCAATCTTGTGGAATTTATTCATTCTAATAGTTTTTAGTATATTCCTTAAGATTTTCTATACACAAGACCATTTTACTTGTGAAAGAGATAGTGTCACTTCTTCCTTTCCAAGCTGGTTGCCTTTTCTTTTTCTTGCCTAATGTACTGCCTGAACTTCCAGTACAATGTTGAACAGTGTCAAGAGCAGATATCCCTGTCTTATTCTCAATCTTAGGAGAAAGGCATTCAGCCATTTCCCATTGAAAATGATGTTATTGCAAGATTTGCATACATGCCCTTTATCCAGTTGAGGAAATTCATTACTATTGCTAGTTTGTTAAGTGTTGTTACAAAAGAGTTTTGACTTTTATAAAATGCTTTTTTTTTGATATCTATTGAGATGATCATGTGGGTTTTGTTCTTTACCAATATGGGGTATTACATTAATTTATTTTTGAATATTAAACCAACCTTGTAATCCTGGGATAAATCTCACTTGGTCATGATATATCATCCTTTTTTATAAGTTGCTAGTAATACCGCTATAATACCGCTAGTATTTTGTTGAGGGTTTTGCATCTATATTCACAAGGGATAGTGTTCTATAGTTGGCTTGGATGTCATTGCTTGATTTTGGTATCAGGGTAATTCTGGCCTACTAGAATGAGTTGGGAAGTGTTCTCTCCTCTTCTATTCTGGAAGTGTTTGTGAAGAATTACTGTTCTTTTTCTTTTCTTTTCTTTCTTTCTTTTTTTTTTTTTTTTTGAGACAGATTCTCACTCTGTTGCCCAGGCTGGAGTGCAGGGGCGTGATCTCAGTTCACTGCAAGTTCTGCCTCCCGGGTTCAAGCAATTCTCACGTCTCAGCCTCCTGAGTAGCTGTGACTACAGGTAGGTACCACCACACCCAGCTAATTTTTATAGTTTTAGTAGAGATGGGTTTTCACCATGTTGGCCAAGCTGATCTTGAACTCCGGGCCTCAAGTGATCCACCTGCCTCAACCTCCCAAAGTGTTGGGATTACATGCATGAGCCACTGCCCCCGGCCTGTTAATTCTTTTTTAAACGTTTGGCAGAATTCACCTGTGAGGCCATCTGAACCTGGGATTTTCTTTTCTTTTTAGTAGAGAAGGGGCCTTGTTATGTTGCTCAGGCTTGGACTTTTCCCTGTGGGAAGTTTCTAAATTACAAATTCAATCTCTACTCATTTTAGGTTCATTTACATTTTAGGTTCATTTAGATTTTCTATTTCTTACTGAGTTAGTTTCAGTCATTTGTAGCTTTCCAGGAATTTTTCCATTTCATCTAAGTGACCTAATTTGTTGGCATACAGCTGTTCATAGTATTTTTTTACACTCTTACTAATTTCTATAAGATTGGTAGATGTATTCCCATTATGGCTTGAATGTATGTATTCCTCCCAAATTCATATATTGGAACTTAAACCCCAAGGTGATGGTATTAAGAGAGGAGGCCTTTTGGGAAATGATTAAGTCATGAGGGTTCCATCCTCATGAATGGATTAGTGCTCTTTTAAGAAGAGGGTAAAGGGGCAAAAAAAAATTACAATGAGTCTTTCTCTAGGGGAAAAAAAAAAAAAAAAAAGAGGGTAAAGGGAATGCCTGAATGCATTTTGCCCTTCCATTCTTTTTTTTTTTTTTTTTTTTTGAGATGGAGTCTTGCTCTGTTCCCCAGGCTGGAGTGCAATGGTGTGATCTTGGCTCACTGCAAACTCTGCCCCCAGGTTCAAGCAATTCTCTTGCCTCAGCGTCCCGAGTAGCTGGGATTACAGGAACCCGCCATCATGCCCTGGTAATTTTTGTATTTTTGTAGAGATGGGGTTTCACCATGTTGGCCAGGCTGGTCTCGAACTCCTGACCTCAGATGATTCACCCACCTCGGCCTCCCAAAGTGCTGGGATTACAGGCGTGAGCCACCTCTCCTAGCCTTTCTTCTATTTTAATGCAAGTGTTTACAGCTATATATTTTTCTTAAGCACTGCTTTCACTGCATCCCACAAGTTTCAGTATGTTGTGTTTTTATGTTGATTTGTCTCAAAATATTTTCTAATTTCCATTGTGATTTTTTCTTTAATTCATTGGTTATTTATGAGTGTATTATTTAAATTCCACATATTTGCGAATTTCTGAATTTTTTTTGTTATTGATTTCTAATTTAATTCCACTGTGGTTAGAAGATGTATTTTGTACATCTCAGTTCTTTTAAATGTATTGTGTCTTGTGTTACGGCCCAGCATATGGTCTATCATGGTGAATATCCCATTTACATTTAAATAGAATGCATAGTCTACTATTGTTGAGGGGAACGTTCTGTAGATGTTAGGTCTAGTTGGTTTACGGTATTGTTCAAATTTTTTATACCTTGTTGATTTCCTGCCTTGTTGTTTCAGATAATTTTTGGCACTCTAATGCTACCTTGAAAATCCACCCCCGGCTGGGTGTGGTGGCTCACGCCTGTAATCCCAGCATTTTGGGAGGCCAAGGTGGGTGGATTATGAGGTCAGGAGTTCAAGATAAGCCTGGCCAACATGGTGAAACTCTGTCTCTATGAAAAATACAAAAATTAGCTGGGCGTGGTGGCACCTGCCTGTAATCCCAGCTACTCGGGAGGCTGAAGCAGGAGAATTGCTTGAACCGGGATCCGGGAGGTGGAGGTTGCAGTGAGCCAAGATCGGGCCACTGCACTCCAGCCTGGGCTACAGAGCATGACTCCGTCTCAAAAAAAAAAAAAATCCACCCCCACTCACGCCTGTAATCCCAGTACTTTGGAAGGCTGAGGTGAGTGGAACATGAGGTCAGGAGTTCGAGACTAGCCTGGCTAACATGGTGAAACCCCATCTACTAAAAATACAAAAAATTAGCCAGTCATAGTGGCTGGCGCCTGTAATCCTAGCTACTCAGGAGGCTGAGGCAGGAGAATCACTTGAACCCAGGAGGCAGAGGTTGCAGTAAGTTGAGATCATGCCATTGCACTCCAGCCTGGGCAACAGAGCAAGACTGTCTCAAAAAAAAAAAAAAAAAAGGCCACCCCCAAACCTCAGTTGGCATACAACAATCCACATTTAGCTCACAAGTCTGTGGGGTTCAGCTAATCTGGGTTGGGCTTCTTTATGTGTCTGCAATTAGCTGTGGGTTGGCTAAAGGCTCAGCTGATCTTAACTAGGCTTGCTCACATGCCTGAGGTTCAGCCGGCTGTAGACTGATACAAGATGGCCTCAGCTGGAACAACTGGACATTTACCGTGTTGAGATAGTTTCCTTCTAATCATAGTTTGATGTAGTTTTTTGTTTGTTTTTTAGATGGAGTCTTGCTCTGTCTCCCAGACTTGGAGTGCAGTGGGATGATCTCGGCTCACTGCAACCTCTGCCTCACAGGTTCAAGTGATTCTCCTACCTCAGCCTCCCAGTAGCTGGGATTATAGGTGTACAACACCACACCCAGCTAATTTTTGTATTTTTAGTAGAGACAGGGGTTTGCCATGTTGGCCAGTCTGGTGATCATCAGGTGATCCGCCGACCTCAGCCTCCCAAAGTGCTGGGATTACAGGTGTGAGCCACCGCACCTGGCTAAATTCTTCTGTTTGTTTGTTTTTTATCATGAAAGGGTGTTGAATTTCGTCAATGCCTTTTCTGCATCGAGATGATCGTGTGATTTTTGTTTCCTTTATTCTGTTAATGTGATGTGTTGCATTAATCAATTTTTGTATGTTGAAGTAGCTTTGCAACCTAGGAATCAATCCCACTTTGTCATGGTGTGTAATCCTTTGAATATACCGCTGTATTCAGTTTGCTAGTATTTTGCTTAAAATTTTGCATCAATGTTCATAAGTGATATTATAATGTAGTTTTTCTCTTTTGTGGTGTCTTTGCCTGCCTTTGATATCAGGGTAATGCTGGTCTCGTATGTTGAATTAGGAAGCTTTCCCTCCTCTTCAATTATTTGGAAAAGTCTAATAAGGTCGGCAATAGTTCTTCTTTAAATGCTTGATAGAATTTATCAGTGAAGCCACGAAGTCCAGTGCTTTTCTTTGTTGGGAAATTTTTTAAATTACTGCTTTAATTTCCTTACTATTTATAGGTCTATTCAGATTTTTATTTCTTCATGATTTAGTCTTGGTAGGTTTTATGTTCCTAGGAGTTTTTCCATTTCATCTCGATTATCCAATTTGTTGGCATGCAATTGTTCTTATAATCCTTTTTATTTCCATGGAATCAGAACTAATGTCCCCACTTTCATTTCTGATTTTAGTATTTTGTCTTTTCTGTTTTTTCCTTAGTCCATCGCACTAAGGATTTGTCAACTTTGTTGATCTTTTCAAAGAAACAATTTTTGGTTTTATTGATTTTTCTCTACTGTTTTTTTCTATTCTCTGTTCTGTTTATTGCTCTAATCTCTATTACTTCCTCCCTCCTGGCAGCTTTGGGTTTCGTTTGTTCTTCTTTTTCTAGCTCCTTAAGCTGTAAAGTTAGGTTGTTGACGTGCTTTTTGTTTTTTTAATATAAGCGTTTACAGCTCTACATTTCTCCCTTAGCACTGCTTTTGCTGCATTCCGTCAGTTTTGGTATGTTGTGATTTTTGTTTTTGTTTGTCTCTAGGGATTTTCTGGTATTTCATATAATTTATTCTTCCATCTAATGGTTATTTAGAGTGGCTGTTTAATTTCCACAAATTTGTAAATTTTCCAGTTTTACATCTGTTATTGATTTATCCTGTCATAGTTGGAGAAGATACTTTGTATGATACATATCTTTTAAAATCTATTGAGACTTTTTGGCCAAACATATGGTCTATCCTGGCAAATGTCCCATGTATGCTTCCAAAGATATGCATATGTTCTTGTTGGGTAACGTGTGCTTTATATGTCTCTTAGATCTAGTTGGTTTATTATGTTGTTTAAGTCCTCTGTTGTCTTACTTATCTTCTGTCTGGTTGGTCTAGCCATTATTGAGAGTGGGGTATGAAGTTCAACTGCTATTGTTGAACTGTCTATTTCTTCCTTCAGTTTTTGCTTTATATATCTTGATGGTCTGTCATCGGGTGCATAAGTGTTATGTTTTCTTGCTGTTTTGAACCTTTTATTAATAAATTTAGCATAGTATAGTATTATTATTCTTTGTCTCTTGTAACCATTTCATAATTTGAAGTCTGTTTTTACCTAATGTTAGTATAACCATCCTTGCTCCCTTTTGGTTACTATTTGTGTGAAATATCTTTTTCCATTCTTTCACTTTCATTCTACTTGTGTCTTTGAATCCAGAGTAAGTCTCTTGTAGACAGCATATAGTTGGACCATCTGATTTTATTCATTCTGTCAGTCTCGGTCTTTTGATTGGAGATTTTAATCCAACTTACATTTAGAGTAGTTACTGATTTGGAGGACTCAGTTCTGTCATTTTGCTATTTGTTTTCCATATAGTTTATAGCTTTTTTGTTCCTCATTTCCTGCCTTGCTATCTTCTTTTTTAATTTAATTTTTGTAGTGACGTATTTAAATTTATTTTTAAATTCCTTTTGCATATATTCTATATCTGTTGTTTTTGTTTTTTCGTAGCTACCATGGGGATTACATTTAACATTCCAACATTATAATGCTTTAATTTGAATTTATACAGCTTAACTTTAGTAACATACAAAACCTCTGCTTCTTTACCATTCTATCCCCACCCCTTTTGGTTGTTGATGTCACAGAATTGTGTCTTTATACATTGTATGCATAACAGAAAACCTAATGTTACAATTATTTTAAATGTATTAGTCTCTTACCTTATGTAGAAAACAAAATGTGGACTACAAACCAAAGTTATAATAACATTTAGACTAATAATTTCTTTAAAAAGTATTCATTTCTTAAATCATGTAGAAAATAAAAAGTGGAGTTATAAACCATTTTCACAATAATACTGGATTTTATGATTTCTTATGTATTTGCCTTTATTGAAATCTTTATTTCTTCATACAGCTTTGAGTTACTGTCTAGTGTCCTTTCATTTCACTTTGCAGGACTCCCTTGAGCATTTCTTGTAGGGTGGATCTACTGGTAACAAACTTTCTTAGCTTTGTTTGTCTTGAGATGTCTTAGTTTCTTTTTCACTTTTGAAGGATGAATTTGCTGGGTGTAAGATTTGTGGTTAACAGTTCTTTTTATTTTTCCTTTAGCACTTCAAACATATTGGCCAGCTGCTTTCTGGACTCCAAAGTTTCTCATGAGAAATTTGTTGATAACCTTAACGAGGATCCCTTGTGTGTGACAAGTTGCTTTTCTCTTTCTGCTTTCAAGATTCTCTCTGCCTTTCAAAAGTTTGATTATAATGTGTCTCGGTGTGGGTCTCTTTAGTTTATTTTACTTCTTGGGTGTCTATATTCATGTCTTTTATCAAATTTATCATATGTATATATTTGTGTAACCACCACCAAAGTCATGATAATGAATAGCTTCATCATTGCAAGGCTCCCTTGTGCTACCCCTTTGTAGCCACATCCCCTCTCCCTTCATTCCTAATTCTTGACAACCATTAGTGGGTTATCCATCTCTATAATTTTGTTATTTAAAGAATGCTTTATAAATGAAATAATACTGCATGTAGCCTTTTGAGATAGGCTTTTTTTTCCCCACTCAGCATAATTCCCATGAGATTCATCTAGGTTGTTACATGTGTTAATAGCCCATTCCTTTTTATTACTGAATCGTATTCCATGGTATAGATATGCCAGTTTGCCTAACCACTTGCCCATTGAAGGATACTTGGGCTATTTTCAGTTTTGAGATATTATGAATAAGGCAGCTGTAAACATCTGAGCATAGGTTTTGTGTGACTGTGACTTTTCATATCTCTGGGATAAATGCCCAAGAATGTAATTGCTGATTTTATTCTCTTTTAGGGAGTATCTTGGATCATCTTGGCTCTTTGCTCTTTCACATATATTTTAGAATTGGCTTGTCAAAATTATGAAAAACACTTTAGAGTTTTGATAGAAATGGCATTGAATCTATGAGTCATTTGGGTGAGAATTTAGGATATTGAGACTTTCTAGCCATTGATATAATATTTCTCTCTTTTTGCTTAATTCTTCTTAATGTATTTCAATAAAGCGTTATGATCTTCTTTGTATCAGTACAGTATCTTCTTTGTGTCAGTACTAAAAAAATTATTTTGTTAGATCTATTCCCAGGCGCCTATATCAGTCAGGAAAGACTGGTTATGTTACGGCAATAAAAAAACCAAAACAGTGCATTTCTCCCTCATGCTGCATGTTCATCATGAGTCAGGGGCTCTATTCCACATTTTAATTTTTTTGTATCTATTTTTTTCACCTTCTAAAATCCTTAGAATGTTCCACATTTTTATCATTCTTACTTTGGGGCTCAGCCTGAAAGGGAAGTTACTGTAGAACATTGCCAGCTGTGGAGGAAAAAGGGAACTTGGAGAAGCTTGCACTGGCTCTTAAGCTTCTAGCTGGGACTCTGTCACTTCTGCTCACTCTGCATTGGCTAAAGCAAGTCTAAGGCTAACACTTGTCATATCATGTCTCTGTCTCTGTCTCTGTCTCTCTCTCTCTCTCTCTCTGTGTGTGTGTGTGTGTGTCTGTTTCTGTCTCTGTCTCTCTCTCTCTCCACACATACACACACCCTCTCCAAGCATCTTGGGAGCCATGAGCCAACATATAAGAAGTCTAGCTACCCTGAAGCCACCGTGCTAGAGAGATCATGTGTAAAGACCTCACAGAGACAGTGAGAGATGCCTCCAAAACTGAGCTGGCAAGTATTCCCTCTTTTTCTATCATCCATAAAAATTCCTGTAAGATTGGAATGATCTTCTCCTTGAACATTTGATATAACTCACCTGGAAAATATCTGGGCTTGGTGTTTTCTTTGTGGGAACACTGTAAGTACTGGTTGAATTTCTTTAATTATTATACAACTATTCTGTCTTTCTAGTCTTGAATCTGCTTTGCTAAATTATATTTTCTAAGAAATTTTTCATTTCATCTAAGTTTTGAATTATTGGCATTGTTTATACTTTTATGTTTAAATGTTCACTATACCCATAGTTAAGCATTTTATCACCTTTTTCATTTTCAGTATTGCTTACTTGTGCATGCTCTCTCTCTCTCTCTCTCTCTCTCTGTCTCTCTGTCTCTCTTAAATTTTTCCAGAAGTCTTTCAGTTTTCAAAGAACCAGTTTTGGCTTTGTTGATCCTCTGTTTTCATTTCATTACTTTCTCTACTTATTGTTATTATTTTCTTCCTACTACTTTCCTTATGTTTATTCTGCTGTTCTTTTCCTGATTTCCCAAGTTGAAGATTTAGCTTGTTATTTTTATCCTATCTACTTTCAAAATTATAAGCATTTAAAGTTATTAGTTTCCAACCTTTTTGGTATTGGAGTTTTAATTTCAGCAATTTTTTTTTTATTTCTAGAGTTTGTGTTTTACATTTTTTCATAGCAAGGTCATTTTTATAGTCTTTTCCTCCTTCATCATGTTTTAAAATCTTTTTTAAAAACCTGTCTATCCTTATTTCTTTTACTTCATATGGCCAGGTCAAGGCTGAAGTCTTTGTGAGTCTGATTTTGTTGTTGATTTCTCTGCTGACTTTCTCATATGGTGTATTTTCCTCATTCATAGTCTGTGATTTTCATTGTGATCTCATGTTTGTTGGAACTATACCTGTGAATAATCTTTACATTAAAGGTTATTCCATTAGAAAGGATTTGTTTTTCCTCTGCTAAGTGCATTAGGGACACACCGAACTTGGGACCACTTTACATTCTTGGCTTGGACTTGTTTTGACCAAGCAGGTAGCATGAATTTTGGTGCCAATGCTTTGTGAGGGCCAACTTGATCCTTACGAGTTATTTTGGGGGAGATTTTATTTCACTTTATTCAGAGCTATGTCCTTCTCCTTTTTGAGACAGGTTTTTCTTTCTAGTTCATTCTTTCACTGAGAGGCTAGCCCTTTGGGGGTCCTGACTTTATGGAAGGTTTTACAACCAATTCTCCAGTTTGCAAGGGCACTAAGCTTTGCCTTTTGTTTTATAGTGTAGTTGATAGTGATAGGTTACCACATAAGATGCCCATTAGAAAGCTGCTCGATTCAGTGCTCATTCACCCACTGGATTTGTGCTGTTGATTTATTTTGGACTCTGAGGGATTCCCTTACTTTCTTGCCAGCTCAGCTATGCATAAAAAGAGATTTTAAAAAAGATTTTATTCAGTACTTTAAGGAGTTTTTTTAGTAGGAGGGTTTTTTGTTTTGTTATGTTTTCAATGATAACTTGTCTTCTATGTTGCCAGAATGGAAGTCCCATTTATTCTTCAACCCACTCCAGTCTAGTTTCCATCTCTACCACTTCATTCAAATGGCTCTTGTTGAAGCTCTCAACCATCTATCTCCACGTTGCCATATTCAGTGTCTTTGCCTTACTTAACCTATTAGCAGTATTCAGCACATTTTATCACATCCCTTTTCTTGAGACATTCAGCAACTGTTTACAAATGATATTAACATTCTTTTTATAGCTTCAAAACATATTGTTTGTTTCACTGCATCATGATGCGTCAACACTGGTACTGAATACATATGTATATTAAGTATTTATTTAATAACATTGGAATCGATATAATTCACGGTAAAAGTATTTTCAAAATCTTTAGGCTCCTTATGTGACATCTGACATTTACGCATACAAAATGAGATCAAAGCAATATACCGAGGTTAGAATAAATATATAAATAACTTTTGGTTTTCTATGAACATATCTATTCTGTGAATAGAATATTCACAGAATATTATGATGTATACCTGTTATATAATATTATTATGATATAATACCTCTCCTTATAGTAATAATCACCCTGAACCATCAGTAAGTATTAATATGTCATAACTACAAAAAGGTAAGTTTTTGGTAAGGATATCAATTAATAAGTATGGCTAGCCTCTGCAGATAATAAACTTAAAATTCTTTAGGTTGGCATTCAGGTCTTAACTTATTCCTCCAGCCCTATTACTTCTGAGAAAAGTTTACTTTTCCTGGCAATATGGTCTAGTTCTACTCTGAATATGCTTATCTGCTTTAAAAAAAATATTTATAGAGACAAGGGCTCACTATGTCACCCAGAGGGCAGATCACCTGAGGTCAGTGGAGTGTGGTGGCACAATTATAGCTCACCATAGCCTTGAACTCCTAGGCTCAAGCAAGCCTCCTGCCTGAGTCTCCCAAAGTACTGGGATTACAAGAGTGAGCCACCGTGCCTGGCTTGCTAATTTACTTTTCTACCTATGCATCTTCATTTATGTGCTTCCTTTCCATATTCCCCTCTACTTTTCTCTAATTCTGCCCAATTTTTCATTCTTTCAAATTGTACCTGTTACATTCCTCCACCTTCAGGAAACCTTCTAGGCCATATTAATAATCACAGGAAGCTCCTGACTTAGCTCCTAATGGCCCCACCTCTAGTATTAGTGCCCTTGTGTAATCCTCTCCCCCAAGTGTGGGCTGGACCTAGTGACTTGCTTCTACATGCAAACAGAATACAACAGAAGTAATAAGATGTCACTTCCACGACTCTATCTTGCTGGCACTCTTGCCCCTTTTGCTCACTTTGATACTGTGAGATGCTTCACAGACTTACCTCACTAGGACCTGAAGGAGGCCTCAGTACAGCAACTCATGGGGAACTGAATCCTACCAATAACCATGCAAATGAGCACGAACGCAGATCCCTTTCCAGTAGGGTCTTCCGATGAGATCGCTGCCTCAGCCAACACCTTGATTGCAGTCTTGTGGAAGACTCTGAAGCAGAACACCCAGTTAAGCCATGCCTGAATTCTTGACCCACAGAAGCTTTGAGGTAATAAGTATACATTATTTTTAGCCACTACACAGCAACAGATAATGAGAACACCAGCGTATATTGAGCATCCCTTCCTTCAAACTCTAAGAACTTATTATCCTTACTGTTCGTTATTATTACAAAGACATACATGTGCATGGTGAAAAAGTCAAACAGTACAAATGGTATAAAGTGAACAGTAAAAGTCTTCCCTCAACTTCTTCCTGCCCACTCCCTAAAATAGGTATTATCAATCATTTCATAGATATCCTTCAGAAGTGTTTTAACACAAGTAGGATCACACTCTACATACTGTCTTATAATTTATTTCACTTAACACTTTATCTTTCCATATAGCTCTATAACACTTTTTGAAATACAAATTATATTCATTGCTTTTTTCTGCTTATGAAAATGATACATGGTCTTAGTAGAAAATCTGATATATACAGAAAAGCATTGAAAAAATTTTGCCTCTATTTCTACCATCCAGAGATAAATTTTAGAAGTATGGAACTGAATGTCTGTTTTGGTCTGTCTCCTGCCCCTTCAGGTCCCTCTTCTTGCAGTAGAATCCCTTTTCCTTGTGAGAACTCATCCAGTAGGGTCAGTTTGGGCTGACCTCCCCAGCTACACACTTCCAGGGGTGGGTCCATGACCTGGGTCTGGCCAATAAGAACCCTCTCCCACTCTTCTGACACCCAATTGGTTCAGGGCATGCAACTCAATGAGCAGGGGACCAATCAGAGTCCTCTCTAGCTTTTGCAGGAGGAGCTAAAGAAGAAGATGGATTCTTCCTCTGGGCTATGAAACTAAGTGATGTGAGACTAGGCCTCCTAGAGACCCTCTCATCACCATTTGGGGAGTGGATGTTGAGAGAATGACGCCAAGGAAAGATAAATAAAACTGAAAAAAGGGCCGAGTGCGGTGGCTCGTGCCTGTAATCCCAGCACTTTGGGAGGCCGAGGCAGGCAGATCACCTGAGGTCAGGATTTCAAGACCAGCCTGGCCAACATGGCGAAACCCCGTCTCTACTAAAAATACAAAAATTAGCTGAATATGGTGGTGCATGCTTGTAATCCCAGCTACTCGGGAGACTGAAGCAGGAGAATTGCTTGAGCCTGGGAGGCGGAGATTGCCGTGAGCTGAGATCGCACCGTTGCACTCCAGACTGGGTGACAGAGCAAGACTCTGTCTCAAAAATAAAAAATAAATAAGTAAATAAAATAAATAAATAAAAATAAAAAGGAGAACAAACATCTTTTAAAAAGTAAACCTTAAGCCTCCAGTTAGGGCCATTCTTTAAATTATTCAGGGAAGAAATAAATAATGAAGACTGATCTGTAAGCGAAATGTCCTTTTATATGAAGAAATCCACGTTTTAGGGAAAATAAAAACACCTGATGCAGGAGAAATAATGATAGCTATTGCCTATCATAGGTTTGATGTGAACTTACTTAATGCAAATGGTTCTAATGCATCATTAAAGTATTCCCTTATCACTCTTGTATTTAGCCAGAGTAGATTAGAGCCAGTTGTTATTGTGTTCTTGGTTTCCAGTTTCTTTTAATGTCCCAAAGGTAAAAAATGTAACTCTTCTTAGAGTATCTGGAAAAAGATTTAAGCTAATTTGGTTGCTGGCAGCAGATATTCCCCAGCGCATTTTTATTCCAGGAAAAACCATTTAGTCTACATTCTACTAGAAGTAATGTAGTTATCACAGGGAAGAACCTATTTTACCTAATGGCATATTTAATAAATGGCAAATTTAATAAAAGTGAAGCAACTTTATATAACTGCCTTCCCATCTCAAGAATCAACGATGTTGTGCAATGGAAGTTTGACCTGTTCACAGTCTCATAAACTTCTTCAAGATCAATCCTGATCCGAGCAGCTGTACATGGCTTTAGGGAGTTCAGCCAAGTCCCTGCTCAGTGAATGTTATTGGTGATCAGAAATGCTGGGTGAGGAAAAATTCCCTTGTGCTCACATCTCTTGGCCGATTAGCTAGCTTGAGAATCCCTTTCGCCATGCACTTTCCCATGACTTCATAATAAATGGGTAAATCACTGAATTATATTAGCATAAAAATTGTAGGTATACTTCAATCTGTCTTTCGGTTTATTTCTTGTCCCCCACCCCCTGCTAATATTTATGTCCAATTTTCAGGCTAGCAAGAGACCTTGAGTAGCTGAAAATAGATTCCTTTTTTTTTTTTGAGCCAGGGTTTCACTTTGTTGCCCAGGCTGGAGTCCAGTGGTGCAATCTTAGCTCACTGTAACCTCCACCTCCCAGGCCCAAGCAATTCTCCTGCTTCAGCCCCCCAAGTAGTTGGGATTACAGGCACTTGCCACCACGCTCGGCTAATTTTTGTATTTTTAGTAGAGATGGGGTTTCACCATGTTGGTCAGGTTGGTCTCAAAGTCCTGACCTCAGGTGATCTGCCTGCCTCAGCCGCCCAAAGTGCTGGGATCACGGGCACGAGCCACTGCGCCTGACCATAGATTTCTAAATGACACACAAAACTAAAAGGCAGTGTGGAGATGCCAAGGGTCTGGTGGCTTAAAATCAGGCCTGTGAGTCCTGACTCTCCCGGGTGACATCTTTATGACCCTTCTAGGTCATGCCCTCAAACCACCCGAGCTTCAGTTTCCCCATCTACAAAACAGGCCTAGTAATATCCTTCTTGCTTACTTCATAGGGTTGTTGTGAAGATTAAATAAATAGAAAAGGGCTTTGGAAATGGAAAAGGATGAGATAGAAATGTTGCTTATTACCCACATAGCATTCTGAACTGTTTCTGAAAATTCCCTTTATCATTTAGAATTTGTATAAGGCTCAGTGACTTCTGTGCAAATTCAGTAGAGCGGCTTCCCTACTTCGTTTCTAAGTAAACAACGAGAACAACAAATGTATAATTTTAGATATCTAAGGGTAGCGTGTTTCCCTTCTGCGTTTGTGACTCTGTTTGAAGCCAAAGGCCTTCCTTGTTGCCTGGTGCTCACGATAAGCTACGTGCTAACAAAGCACACCACTTCCTGGACAGAATATTTCAGCGATCTGCTATTTTTCCTGTGTGTTGGCGTTTTCTTCTCAGCCCACCTTGGAGTTTGAGATCGGTACTTCCCCGGGCATGGATTACAGCTTTGGCATCCACTAGGGGCTGGAATTGTGGCCCTGCTGTCTTTGAGGAAAGGAGCCAGGGAACCAGCTCAATTTGCTATACGGCCATTTGGCTGCTGCCCTAGCTGGTATGGTTCTTTTATTATGTGCTAGAGTCCCAAAGTGGCTGGGCATTTGGCCCAAAGATGAAACAGGCCATTTTCTTAATAGTTATGTTTCAGTCCATCAGCTTGAGAAGGCGAATCAAGGCTTCAAGATGCCATTACAATACCAAATCAATATTCGTTATATATAGAGATAATATAATTTCTTCACAGTACTCTGTGAAGAAAATTGTAAAACTATTCAATGACAATTATTTTTTTTGAGACAGTGTCTCACTCCGTAGGCTGGAGTGCAGTGGCGTGATCTCTGCTTACTGCAACCTCTGCCTTCCGGGCTCAAGCGATCCTCCTGCCTCACCCTCCCAAGTAGCTGGGACTACAGGCTCATGCCACTATGCCTGGCTTATTTTTGTATTTTTAGTAGAGACGGGGTTTCACCATATTGGACACTGGTCTTGAACTCCTGACCTCATGATCTGCCCACCTTGGCCTCCCAAAGTGCTGGGATTACAGCCGTGAGCCACAGTGACCGGCCCTCAATGACAATTTTTTTAAAAACTTAAAAAAAAGATGAAACAATCATGGGTAGGATGATTCACTCTCATGTCAGTTGCAATCCCAGTGAAATTTCTTTCTCCCTCTCTTGGCCCTACTTCTACTCAAAACGCTAAAGTCCTATTGGTCCTGCCTCATTTTTTTCCGTCAGCCCACTTATCTCCCATTCTAATTTATTTTGAGTCAGGCTTATTTATTTTTGAATTACGGAGTCTAATTTCTTTAGACTCATGTTTGTTTATTTTTGAATTAATGAATCAGCTCATAACCCATCTTTCCGACCCATCGTTCCACCACTGCAGCTAGCTTTAACTTTTGAAATGCTCATCTGAGCACACGTCACTTCCTGTCCACCACCCTCCAGTGACTTGGCATCACCCTTGGAATAGAGCCCAAATTCCACAGCAAGAGATCCCAGGCCTCTCTTCAGAGCCCTCTCCGCTTCCACTGCAGCTCTCCCCATAGTGAAGGACTTTAGTTCCCTGGGAGGACCCTGCTCCTTTTGCTAGGAACACTTCTTCCTGTCTGTAGGAAAACAGCCTGTTGCATGGCAAGAGCAACAGTGAAATGGGAGGTGGGACTTGACTCGGGAGATGGGGCTCAGACACCAGACCAAATCGAGGACACTAAAACAGGGTGGGACAGAAGCAGTTTCCCCCAAGACACACCCATAAGTGTGCCACATCAGTTTACCAAAGCCATGGCAGCACCTAAAAGTTACTGTCCTTTCCATGGCAATGACCCAATGACCTGGAAGTCGCCTTTTCTTAGAACTTTGTGCATAAACCACTCCTTAATTTGCATGTAATTAAAAGTGGGTATAAATGCCACTGCTGAACTGCCTCTGAGGAGCTATTTTGGGCCCACTGCCTATAGGGTGTCCCTGCTTTGCAAGGAACAGTCCCTGTGCTGCTGCTGTACACGGCACTTCAATAAAAGTTGCTGTTTAACACCACGGGCTCATCCTTGAATTCCTTCCTTGGTAAAGCCAAGAACCCTCCAGGGCTAAACCCCAATTTTGAGGCTCTCCTGTCCAGCATCAATCCCAACTTGAACTGCTCTGATGACTGTTTGACTCTTGCATACCAAGGTGTTCTGCAGCAGCGTTTTTAAGTGATGCCTGTAGCGTAGATAACGCTACATAAATGATTTAAATAAATCATAAAATGCTTACCTGAGCTCTCCAGTGGTCATGAATTTCAGCAAGAAAGTCTGAGATGTGACCAGCTGAACATGTCTTTATCCTAAAAGCTTGCTATGCAAAACATACTTTCTGGAGGGCCAGTGTGAGGATCCACCATCGTGTAGCCACCTGAGACATGGCTTCAGTTCATAAGTTCCTATTAAATATTTCTTTCAGAGAAACTGAATTTGTCAGCCTCTTTCTTCAGAGGCTGTCACCACCCTTGGCCTTTGGCAGCAGATTCACTCACCACAGAACACTGCCCCACTCTACCCCATCTGTTCACTTCTTGCCTTTGTCATGTCTTGCTAATTATTCAGAACTACACTTGGCTTTAATCTCTGCCGACCTTCCAAGACTCAATTAGTTGCTCTTTGTAATGGCCACATACCTCAATTTCCTTATCTGCAAGGTGGAGATAATAACAAGTATACTATATGGTATGGTGTCTGCCTAGTGGTAGGTAGGGTGACGGTACATGCTGGTTTATGTCTGTTTTCCCTAAGTCATGTCTGGTTAGTGTCCTCCGAGAATGGAAACCATCTTCAGCCATGTCATTTAACAGGATTAAGAGCTAAGACAGCGTTAACATGTCTTGAATTCTAGGAAATTCTTGCCCAAGAAGATGAAGTTGCAAATAACTTTGTTTCAGGAACTTATAGAAAATCAGTTTATTGCAATATAGACAACTCAGCTGGCCTTCATCAGGTTAATAGCCTGCTTCTCAGAGGAGATCACTCAACTGGCTTATCAAAGGCTGTTTACTCCTCAAGGCTGGCTTCAAAAGCCTCTCCTCCCTGTATCCACCAGTCCTAAACAATTATATTAATATCATGAATTTTGCTCAATTGCAGTCATCCCCCTGCCCTAGGCCCCTGCCTTGAAAGACCCACACTCTCTGACCTAGGTGAATATCCCACCCATGACCTCCTCCTGAGACACTACTAAGGCTGTCAAGGTAGTAGTCTTCCTTGCTGCATTCAACAATACATTTAGCTTTGCTGATAAACAAGTTGCTTTTATGATCTCTTCAGGGAAGGAGCAGTTGATACATATTATACTTTCAAAAGTATCCAGTTTGGATGATAAATTAAATGATTACTATTGTAAATTATATGTTACCATATTAATATGTGACATTTATTGTTCTCATTTAATCCTCTTAATAACCCTACGAGCTAGGTATTATTATACTAGCATTGTACAGATATGAAAATTAAGGCACAGAGAAGTAATTTACCCAAGATCATGTAACTACTAAGGGGAAGAGGTTAGATTACAATGCAAATCATCTGACTCCAGAGTTGATAAGATTAACATAAGACTAATTTTTAAAAAGAGTTCTGGCCGGGCGCGGTGGCTCACGCCTGTAATCCTAGCACTTTGGGAGGCCGAGGTGTGTGGATCACCTGAGGTCAGGAGTTCAAGACCAGCCTGGTCATCGTGGTGAAACCACATCTTTTAAAAAAAAAAAATAAATAAAAAAAAAAATAAAAAGAGTTCTTGATTAACATAAGACTAATTTTTAAAAAGAGTTCTTGATTAACATAAGACTAATTTTTAAAAAGAGTTCTTTTTAAAAATTAGTCTTATGTTAATCTTAAAATCACAAATTTACAGAAAAGTTGCAAGGACTGTACAAAGAACTCCACCACAGGCCAGGGGCCGGGTGGCTCACCCCTGTAATCCCAGTACTTTGGGAGGCCGAGGCAGGTGCATCACCTGAGGTCAGGAGTTCAAGACCAGCCTGGCCAACACGGTGAAACTCCGCCTCTACTGAAAATACAAAAATTAGCTGGGCGTGATGGCGGGTGCCTGTAATCCCAGATACTCAGGAGGCTGAGGCAGGAGAATCACTTGAACCCCAGAGGCGGAGGTTGCAGTGAGCTGAGATTGCACCACTGCACTCCACCCTGGGCAACAAAGTGAGACTCCATCTAAGAAAACAACAACAACAACAACAAAAAAGAACTCCACCCCAAACCAAGTAAGTTGTCAGCCTGATGTCCCTTTACCCCCAAATACTTTAGTGTGGGATTCCTACCAACAAGGGCATTCTCCTATGTGACCATACCCCAGCCATCACCATGAGAAACTTGTTATTGATATGTAACTACTCTCTTGCCCTCAGAGCCTATTCAAGTGTTGCCAGTTGTCCCAATAATGGTCTTAACAGTAGAAGAACCCAGTGCAGAATCACATGCTGCATTTCAGTCCTAGGTCTCTTTTGCTTTCTTTCCATCTGGAACAGTTCCTCAGGTTTTCCTTGACTTTTATGACTTTGACACTTTTGAAGATTACAGGTTATTTTGTAAAATGTCCTTCACTTTGTCAGCTGTCTCCCCATGATTAGATTGAGCTTATGCATCTTTGAAAGGAGCACCACAGAAGTGACACTGTGTCCCCATCACATCCCATCAGGTGGAACAAGATTCTGATTTGTTCCATTCTTGATAATGTGTGCACTGCTCACTTGATTTAGGTGGTGTCTGCCAGGGCTTTTCACTGTAAAGTGACTCTTACCCGCTTTGTAATTAATATTTTGCGGAGCAGTATTCCAAAACTATGTAAATATTCGATTCTTCATGGAACTTTATTTATTTAATTGATTCGCATCACTTTAGACTTACATTTCCTGTTTATTCAAGGCGTTGCAATCTGTTATTGTCATTACTTATTTTTATTTTATATTTTATTTTATTCATTTATTTATTTTGCTCTGTTGCCCAGGCTGGAGTGCAGTGGCATCATCTTGGCACACCATGATCTCCGCCTCCCAGGTTCAAGTGATCCTCCCACCTCAGCCTCCCAAGTAACTGGGATTACTGGCACATGCCACCAGGCCCAGCTACGTTTTTGTATTTTTGGTAGAGACGGGGTTTTACCATGTTGCCCAGGCTGGTCTCAAACTCCTGAGTGCAAGCAATCTGCCCACCTTGGCCTCCCAAAATGCTGGGATTACAGCTGCGAGCCACTGCACCGGCCTACTTGGTCACTTATTTTGATACCCTAATTGTTCTAGATTTGGCCACTGAAAATGTGCCTGCAAACTGGCTTCCATAACATTTTGACATGCTCCATCATTCTTTTTGTTTGTTTGTGTTTTGAGACGGAGTTTCACTCTTGTCACTAAGGTAGAAGTGTAGTGGTGCTATCTTGGCTCATTGCAACCTCTGCCTCCCAGGTTCAGGCAATTCTCCTGCCTCAGCCTCCTGAGTAGCTGGGATTACAGGTGCCCACCACCATGCCCAGCTAATTTTTGTACTTTTAGTAGAGACAGCGTTTCACCATATTGCCCAGGCTGGTCTTGAGCTCCTGACCTCAGGTGATCCACCCGCCTCAGTCTCCCAAAGTGCTGGGATTACAGGCGTGAGCCACCATGCCCAGCCACTCCATCATCGTTCTAAGCAATTTCTTGTATTGGTCGGTGGATAAATATTTTTTACTTATATGAAAGGCCAATTAGGTATGTGTAGAATTTAAGTTAATTGCATTTGTTCAAAGGATGGTATTTTGTGTTGAAATTTTAAATCATGTGGCATGAACAGAGATAAATGAGAGCACCTATTTTTCAATGGGAGCGCTCACAAAGCATCTGTTATAGCAAGAGAAATGAACTGGCTCCATGTTTTCTCCATCTTGAAAACTATAATTAGAAACTGAGCCTTTGAATAGCATTTTTATCACCCTTAATTTTCAGTTTCCCATTTAAAAAATCTGTATATTTGTCGTTCTGTGCAAAAATTTATTAATAGTTCTGTGAATGCTCCACTGCCTTAGGAAAAAGATTGCATATTTAAATAGTCTTGGTTGGGTGCAGTGGCTCACACCTGTAATCAATCCCAGCACTTTGGGAGGCCAAAGTGGGAGGATCTCTTGAGCCCAGGAGTTTGAGACAAGCCTGAGCAATATAGTGAGACTCTGTCTCTACCAAAAAAAAAAAAAAAAAAAAAAAAAAAAAAGTCCTTTCAGGCACTTGACAGCAGGCACCTCCTGCTCTGGCCTCTGCACTGGGTACGTGTACTCGTCGGCAAGCAGGCTTATCTCTGCTATCCTATGAGCTAGCACCTAGCGGCGCAGCCTTCATCAACTACACCTTTGTACCTGCCTGGATCCCTCTTAGGGCCTGGTGTGCTGCAGATGCCTAGATGCCTGGTTAGTGCTAGTTAAGAGTCTCGCTTCTGCCCACAGGATGGCAGCATTTACTCAGGGCTCCAGCCCCACTAGGGGCTTGACTCTGGGAATTTGAAAGACCTGTCACTTTCTTCCTGAAAGTGACAACAGTGCTTTAGGTCTCCTCTGATGAAGGAACCCTCCATAAACTAATAGACAGTGTTATTTGCCCACCCCCTCTTCAGTGTGCTTCGTAGAAAATGACATCTTTGAGGTGAATGACATGATGTTTCTGGACTATAGGCATCCATTCTCGAAGGGCTATTTAGATCCAGAGCTGCCATTAGCTAAAACTGAGCAAGCAGGCTGAACTCACCAGCTCATTTTGTGTACAAGTCCTGTAATGCAGAGAATTATTAGTGTTATTTAAAGATAATGGAGGAAAAAGGAACTATTGAGCACTTGCTGTATGCTATATGTTTTAAACCAGGGCTTCTCAAATTGAGTGGGCATCAGAATCACCTAGAAGGACTGATTAAAACAGATGGGCTTGGCACGGTGGCTCACGCCTGTAATCCCAGATACTCAGGAGGCCGAGGCAAGAGGATCACTCGATGCCAGAAGCTGGAGATCAGCCTGGCCAACACAGTGAGACCATTGTCTCTACAAAAACTTCAGAAATGAGCTGAGTGTGGTAATGTATGCCTGTAGTCCCAGATACTCAAGAGGCATGGGTAAGAGGACTGCTTGAGCCTAGGAGGTGGAAGCCAGAATAAGAGATGATTGCACCACTGCACTCTAGCCTGGGTGACAGAGCAAAACCCTGTCTCAAAAAACAAACAAAAAACTACAGATTGCTGGGCGCCACCTCCAGAACTTCTGATTCCATAGGTCTGGGTTGGGGCCTGAGATTTTGCATTTTAAGACGTTCTCAGGTGATGCTGCTGCTGCTGGTCCAGAGAAGCACTGCTTTAGACAGTCACGTTTAACCCTTAGCAGTCCTTTGAATGGATATTTTTGTCTCCATTTTGCAGATGAGAAAACTGAGATTCAGAAGCTTAGATAACTTGCCTAATGACACACCTGAGTCAGTGGAGGGCTGGAATGTGAACCCTGGTCAGTCTGATGCCAAACTCTTGCTCTGTCCACTGCACCGATCTTTTTTGGGGGGAGGGGGATGAAGTCTCGCTTTGTGGCCAGGCTGGAGTGCAGTGGCTCAATCTCAGCTCACTGCAACTTCTGCCTCAGGGTTCAAGCAATTCTCCTGCCTCAGCCTCCTGAGTAGCTGGGACTACAGGTGCAGGCCACCATGCCTAGCTATTTTTTTTTTTTTTTGTATTTTTAGTAGAGACAGGGTTTCACCATGTTGGCCAGGATGGTCTCGAGCACTTGACCTTGTGATCCGCCCGCCTTGGCGTTCCAGAGTGCTGGTATTACAGATGTGAGCTATCGCGTCTGGCCCACTGCACCCTTCTGTAAGAAAAAGGGAATGAATCATACTTTGGGTTTTTTTTTTTCTGGATCATATGGTTCCAGAAAACATGAAACAATGCCCAACACCAGTGTAGTGCTTTTAATCTTTAAGAGGTTGGCAATAATAATTAATCTTTGTAATTCATCTGGTATGAAAGTAATGAAGCAAACTGCCAACCTGAAATAAACAGCTGGACTTGTGTGTGAGGGGACATGATTCTTTGGACTATTCACTTAAGATTAAAATGTCTTCAGAAATGAAATATTGATATTACAGGTATTTCAATCACTAAATTCCAATTTTGAAACTGGAACGTAATGTGAAAAGAAAGCACAAGTGAGTAATTATAAAATCCATTAGCTTGCCCGTGGAGAGAGGCACCGTTTATCTTTGGAAATAAATGAGGAAATTAAAGCTGGTGGGCTTTCTCTAGAAGTGAATCAGCAAATTAATGACTTGTCTGCAGGACCCAGCAATTGTTGAGCCTCCAATGCATCAGCCTGTGATGAGTTGAGAGAATCTGTTCTGTATTTATTACTCAGCAAAACTTTCCTCCAACACCCCACCCAACTTTATATCAAAAATTAAACCTGATCTCTCAGAGACAGGGATGGATTTTTTTTTTTCTAAATATCTGTGGAGAAGAGGAGGACATGGAAGAAGAGAATGAGAGGAGCCAACCTGGTTAGAGCTGTGGCTTCCAGTCCAGCTGAACACAGTGGTCGTCTCTCTTTGGCCAGGCTCCTGCTCAGCTCCTCTTTCTCCTCTGCACTCAGGTCTCACCTGGTTGGTCCAAATTAAATAGGCTTGCTGACGCTGGGCTTTCAAATGCAGTCAAAGAGGCGTCCATGGAGGGAGAGAGGTGCGTAGGCAGGAGGCCTTCACGTTTTCAGAGGAGACCAGCCGTGCTGGCCACTTCCATTCCCAGATGAGTCTCACCTGCTACCTGGAGTAGCCGTCTGTAAAGAGAAAATTGGACTGGACATGGTGGCTCATACCTGTAATCCCAACACCTTGGAAGGCTGAGGTGGGAGGATCACTTGAGCTTGGGCGTTCCAGACCAGGCTGGCCAACAAGGAAGATCTTGTCTCTACTAAAATTCAAAAGAATTAGCCAGCCGTGGTGAGGGACGCCTCTAGTCTCAGCTACTTACTTGCGGGGCTGAGGCAGGAGGATTGCTTGAGCTCGGGAAGTAGAGGCTGCAGTGAGCCCTGATTGTGCCACTGCACTTCTGGGTGACCGAGCAAGGCCCTGTCTCAAAAAAATAAAAATAAATAATAAAGAGAAACTTGGTCATTATAACCTAATTGATCTGAATTTCCAGAACCTGCCCCAGACCCAAGGGTCCAAGGGTTCCTGAATGTTTTCTCCCATCTTCTTCCTCAAAAGGGATTGTTATAACCAACCACTTACAAAAGAGATGTGCCTCTGTCTGTCACCTGGCAGGGTGCTGGGAATAAGGAGTGTGGAGCCAGACTGGGCACAGGAGAAACCTGTGACCCCAGTGAGTCTCGCCTACCCTTCCAGCCCACCTGCCGCTGCCCCAGCTCACCGGGAAGGTCGCAAGCCAAGGGCTGGGCTTCAGCCACTCACCCTTGTGATGTGCACGTTACACTTCCCAGGGAATGCGGCTCACAGCGAAAAATGGAGGCTTTCGAGAAACAGAATGGCACGGAAGAGAGACCATAGACCAAAAAGCTTATACCAGACAAAACCAAAATAATACTTAAAAATATGACTTGGTGGTCTGGGGGTTGGGAACCACGGCTTTCCCTGGCTCTGATGATGGAGTGCGATCTTGACCCTGGTCGCTCACGTGTTACTAGCAGCTGAGCCTAACACAGGTCCCTGCAGCACAGAGCATCCACCGGGCTGGTTAGGACAGGAATCTCGGGCTGCTTCCTGCCCTGGTGGGGGCTGCTGCTGCTCTCCCAGCCAGCAGGAGCTGCCATCACGTGACTTCTACCCTCCGGAGAATGATTTGCCTTCATTGGAGTTGGTTTCAGCTGCTGTTGCTGCTGCTACCTTGGCCAGCTGCATGGCTCCACTGGATGAGTGAAATTCCCACGACTCAGCCCTGTGCCTCCTCCATTTGACTCATATGCTTTACACCAAACATATTCTTCAACGAACATGTATTACAAATGTTTGCATTTCTGTTAATTAGAGAGCAGCAGCAAAGAGGAATTTCAGTCCTCCACCCCTTCTCTCGAGGAGTTCAATTTGAGTACAAACATCACTGACAAACGTTGTTACTGGATCTATATACTATCCCATATGGACTGAATGTCTGTGTCTCCTCCAAATCCATGTGTTGAAGCCCTAATCTGCAGTGTGACAGTATTGGGAGGTGGAGTCTTTGGGAGGTAATTAGGTCATGAGGGTGAAGCCCTCATGGACAGCAGTACCGCCCTTATAAGAAGAGACATGAGAGAGATGCTCTCTCTCTTCCCTCCCCCACAACCAGGTAAAGTAAGAAAGTGGCTGTCTGCAAACCAGGAAGAGGTCCTTCACCAGAAACCAAATCTTGGACTTCCCAGCCTCAGGATTGTGAGGAATAAATGTATGTTGTTCAAGCTCCCCAGTCTATATTATTTTTATTATAGCAGCTCGCACTTAAACACTACTTTCATAGATGATTTGGAAGTGTCTTACTATATTAAAAGACATATACACTAGAAATATATATATATATATCACAGTTAACTCATAGAATATGTAAAATAAAGATAAGAAAAAAATCAAGCAATTCACAAACTGTAGCCATTCTGTGCCTCCATTTTATTTATTTATTTATTTATTTATTTATTTATTTTTGAGATGGAGTTTCACTGTTATTGCCCAGGCTGAAGTGCAATGGCACAATCTTTGCTCGCTGCAACCTCCACCTCCTGGGTTCAAGTGATTCTCCTGCCTCAGCCTCCCAAGCAGCTGGGATTTCAGGTGCGAGTCACCATGCCCAGCTAATTTTGAATTTTTAGTAGAGATGGGGTATCACTATGCTGGTCAGGCTGGTCCTGAACACCTGACCTCAGGTGATCCACCCACGTCGGCCTCCCAAAGTGCTGGGATTATAGGAGTGAGCCACCGCTCCCAGCCTATTTCTTTCTTTTTATTTTAAAATAATTTTCATAGAGACAGGGTCCCGCTGTGTTGCCCGGGCTGGTCTTGAACTCCTGGCTTCAAGCAATTCTTCCACCTCTGCTTCCCAAAGGCTGAAATTACAGGTATGAGCCACCACACCTGGCCCATTTTCTTATAGTTAAAATAGGCATAATAATATCTCTGCGGGGTTGCCATGGAGTGTGAAGGAGACAGTGCTTGTGAGGCCTTTCTCTGAGGGATGGTGCTCGGTGCAGTTCCAGGCATCAGCAACAGCTCACGCCTCTTGGGCCACCCTTGAATGATGGATTCCTTCCCCTCCCTTTCTTTTCTTTATTAATTCATAGTTTAACCAACACCTATTGAGAGCCTGCTAGATGGCATATATTGTGCTAGGTGTGGGGGACACAAAGATGTCCAAGACGTGAGTAATACCTACCACTGCCTGTTAAGTGGCGCATTCCAAAAATAAGGCCATTTCGACATGGTTCACCCACCGAAAACACAAAGCACATCGTGGTTTACCGGAAGGAGCAGAGCCACTGAGATCTGGTTGACCTGGTGTGTATGCCAGTTTGTTTTGTTTCTCTGAGCCTTGGATCATTCATTATGAAACATGACTCATAGCAACTGTCTTTCAGGGTTGCTGCGAAGATTATTTGAAATGTATGCTAAGAGACACAATCACAATGAACATTTATTTAGCACTTACTCTGTGCCAGGCACTTTTCCTATATTAACTCATTTAAAATGCACAACAACCCTATGAGGTAGATATGGTCATCATCATCATCGTCATCCCTTTTTCTGTTTGTTTGAGACAGGGTCTCACTCTGTTGCCCAGGCTGATAGTGCAGTGGCATGATCATAGCTCACTGTGACCTCGAGCTCCTGGGCTCAAGTGATCCTCCTGATTAGCTGGGAGTACAGGTGCAACACCAAGCCCAGCTAATTTTTTTTATCTTTCTTTTCAAAGAGACGAGGTCTTGATATGTTGACCAGGCTGGTTTCAAACTCCTGGCCTTAAGCAATCCTCTTGACTTGACTTCCCAAAGCGTTGAGATTACAGGTGCGAGTCACTGTGCCCAGCCCACCACACCTACTTTCCAGAGCATGGAGAAGTTGAGTCTGGCTCAAGATCAGGCAGCTGGTTAGCAGCGGAGCTGGCCTTTAGACCCAGTGTTTGGCTCCAGATCCCAGGATCTCAGTTGCTGCCCCACACAGCACGCTTCTTACCCATGGCCATGCATGAGAATCACTTGGGAAGCTTTGGGAAAAGAACAGTGGTTTATTCCCATCATGGGAAAGTCTGACTCGGTAGTTCTGGGATAATCATAGGTAGTTCAGGTGATCCTGATGTATGGGTTGAGAATCAGTGTGTGTTTAAATAGATGGGAGCTGTTGTCATCAGAGTGAGGGAGATGGGGAGGGCTTTATAGAAGTGGATCTTGTAGGATGTGGCAGAGTTTTCTAGGCAAAATGTAGATAAGAGCCATTCAGGCGGGAGGACAGCATGCGCAAAGCCACGGGGAATACAAGTCTATGAAACAGGTTTCTGAAACCCAATTGTGCGTGTGTAAGTGTGAGACAGGGTAACTGAAGAGGGAGGGGGGATGAGGAAGGAGGGCAAAAGGCAGAGAGAGGAGAAGGCTGGAAAGGCGGTTTGGGGCTCCCATGTGACAAGCTTAGAAATCATGCCAAGGAATCTAGACTTTATCCCACAGGCAAGGAGAGCCTCTGAAGAATTTTCAGGCAGAGGAGAGTATCATTTGAGCTCTAGATGGTTCTTATTTAAAAGCTTATCATTTTGACTCCAAGAACTTTGACATATTGAAGGAAAATGAACATAAGCAAGAAAAGAGAGATCACAATTTATAATTAATTTAGCCAGAAGCATCATTTCGGGGGAGAGGAGGAAAAGAGCATTTTGACAGTGCAGGATTTGGAGGCATGATTGGGGAGCATCCATTTCTGTGCCGGGCCCCACCCGGTGGAAGATGGCAGCAGGGCCTGCATAACTAACAGGTTAGATGGGCAGAGGGCTGAGAGCTGTGGGGAGGAGCTGCGCGCCTGCTGGGGTTACGAGTGCGGGTGGGGCGGGAGATGGAGGGGCTCTGCAGGGAGGAGGTGGGAGGAGACACAGCAGGCACAGGCCACTGAGAGCTTCCTCAGCAGGAACAAGGGACTGCCACCTCTCAGAGCCGCAGAGTTTTTCTGAGTGTTCTGGGCTCGACTTTTTAATGGTCTTCTTTAAAAATTCAGATCTCTGGGAGAGATCCAAGATGGCGGATTAACAACAGCTCAGGATTTTAGCTCCCAGTGAAAGCACAGAGAGCGAGTGGACCCCGCAATTTCAGACGAATTTCTGTGGAACACAAACTGGGAAATTCCCGGCGGAGGAGCCACACGGGTCGCCAGCGCGACTCTTGGCCGGCGCAGCTGTTGCAGCGCTTCTCAGTGCGGAGTATATGCGACTGGGTGCCCCTTGAGTCGGGCTCAGCTGGTCTCGTTCCCACAAGGAGAACAGCAATTGGAAGCGCTGAGGACTGAGAGTTTCACAGTAAGCACAGCGGAACCCGGGAAGGCCTAGCTCTGTGGGGAAAGGGCGTCTGCTGAAGGAAAACTAAGAAACAGAAAAAACTTCATCACCAACAAGCCAGACGTCCACTCAGACCCAATCTGAAAGTTAGCAATTACAAAGACGACAGGTGGATAAACCCACAAAAATGGGAAGAAACCAGTGCAAAAAGGCTGA
>CAUYLG010051480.1:0-14647 GCA_963573385.1 Cacajao melanocephalus | reverse complement strand
TGGCTGGTACTGGTTGTTCCTTTCCATGTTTAGTGCTTCTTTCAGGAGCTCTTGTAAGGCAGGCCTGGTGGTGACAAAATCTCTCAGCAATTGCTTGTCCATAAAGGATTTTATTTCTCCTTCGCTTACAAAGCTTAGTTTGGCTGGATATGAAATTCTAGATTGAAAGTTCTTTAAGGATGTTGAATATTGGCCCCCACTCTATTCTGGCTTGTAGGGTGTCTGCTGAGAGATCCATTCTGAGTCTGATGGGCTTCCATTTGTGAATAACCTGACCTTTCTCCCTGGCTGCCCTTAGCATTTTTTTCCTTCATTTCAACCCTGGTGAATCTGACGATTATGTGCTTTGGGGTTGCTCTTCTTGAGGAATATGTTTGTGGTGTTCTCTGTATTTCCTGGACTTGAATGATGGCCTGCCTTGCTAGGTTGAGGAAGTTCTCCTGGATAATATCCTGAAGAGTGTTTTCTAACTTGGATTCATTCTCTCCGTCACATTCAGGTACACCTATCAAACATAGATTAGGTCTTTTGACATCATCGCATATTTGTTGGAGGCTTTGTTCATTTCTTTTCACTCTTTTTTCTCTAATCTTGCCTTCTCGTTTTATTTCATCAAGTTGATCTTCAATCCCTGATATCCTTTCTTCTACTTGGTCGATTTGGCTATGGAAACTTGTCTATGCTTTGCGAAGTTCTCATGTTGTGTTTTTCAGCTCCATTAAGTTGTTTATGTTCTCTTCTTAGTTAGTTATTCTAGTTAGCATTTCGTCTAACCTTTTTTCATGGTTCCTAGTTTCTTTGCATTAGGTTAGAACATGTTCTTTTAGCTCAGAGAAGTTTGTTATTACCCACCTTCTTAACCTGCTTCTGTCAATTCATCAGACTTATTCTCCATCTAGCTTTGTTCCCTTGCTGGTGAGGAGTTGTGATCCTTGGAGGAGGAGAGGCGTTCTGGGCTGGTTTCTTCCCATCTTTGTTGATTTATCTACCTGTGGTCTTTGTAGTTGGTGACTTTCAGATGGACTCTCTGAGTGGATGTCCTTTTTGTTGATGTTGAAGCTATTTCTTTCTGTTTTTTAGTTTTTCTTCTAACAGTCAGGCCTCTTTGCTGCAGGACTGCTGGAGGTCCACTCCAGACCCTGCTTGCCTGAGAATCACCTGTGGGGGCTGCAGAACTATAAGGGTTGCTGCCAGTTTCTTCTTCTGTTATCTGTCCCAGAAGGGTACCTGCCAGATGTCAGCTAGAGCTCGCCTTTATGAGATGCCTCTTTGGATCTGCGGGGGTTGGGAGCCCACTGAGGGAACAGTCTCTCCCTTATCAGAACTCAACTGCTGTGCTGGGATCTGTGTTGTTCCATTCAGAGCTGCTGGGCAGGTGCATTAAAGTCTGCTGTAGCGGAACTCATAACCACCTCTTTTCCCTGGTGCTCTATCCTGGGAAGGTGGGGCTTTATTTGTAATTTCCTGACGTGCTGCTGCCTTTTTTCAGAGATGCTCTGCCCAGCAAGGAAGTAATCTAGTCACAGTCTGCCAGCAGAGGCATTGCTGAACTGCTGCAGCCTCTGCACAGTTACTGTGTAAGCTTCCTTGCAGTTTTGTTTACAGAGGTACAATTAGAACTGCCTCACTAATGGCAGACTGCCTCGGTAATGGCAGGCTGCCTCGGTAGTGGTGGACACCCTTCCCCTGACAGACCTTTTCCCAGGTCCAGCTGTGCTTGCTGCAAAACTCTGAATCCAGAGCGTTTCAGAGTGCTGGTCTTTGTGGGATTGGGACCCACTGAGCCAGAGCACCTGGCTCTCTGTTTCAGCCCCCTCTTTTTCAGTTGAATGGGTGGCTCTGTCTCCCAGGCATTCCAGGTGCCAGTTGAAGCGGCCACCCAGATTTGTGTGAGTTTTTGTGTGGAAACCCGTGGTGCTGGCTGAAACAGCTGTGCTGGAAACTCGTGGTGCTTTTCAGCCTGGGAATCTCCTGGTCTGTGGGTGGTAAAAACTGCAGGAGAAGCAGCAGTATCTGAACCGGAGTGCTGGAGTGGATGGAAAAGCCCCCAGTGGATTCTGTTGGATAGGGAGGGGGGTCCTCCAGGTATTGCACTTCCCGGGTGAGGCAGTGCCCTACCCTGCCTCTGCTCACCCTTCTTTGGCTACACCCACTGTGCAAACAGTCCCATTGAGATGCACCTGGTACCTCTTTTGTAAATGCAGTCATAACTCATCCTCTCTATTGCCCTTCCTGGGAACTGCACTCCAGAGCTGTTCCTATTTGGCCATCTTGGATCTCCTCTCCTTTTTCTTGAGACAGAGTATTGCTTTGTTGCTCAGGCTGGAGTGCATTGCGATCTCGGCTCACTGCAACCTCCGCCTCCCAGGGTCAAGCAGTTCTTCTGCCTCAGGCTACTGAGTAGCTGAGACCACAGGCACACACCACCACACCCGGCTCATTTTTTGTATTTTTAGTAGAGACAGAATTTCACCATGTTGGCCAGGCTGATCTCGAACTCCTGGACTCAAGTGATTGCCCACCCTGGCCTCCTAAAATGCTGGATTATAGGCGTGAGCTACCACACTTCACCTATCAGATGTATCTTTTAAAAATATTTTCTCCCAATTTGTGTCTTGTTATCTCATTCTCTTTATTGAGACAGAGTTTTGCTCATTGCCTAGGCTGGAGTGCAATAGTGCAATCTTCACTCACTGAAGCCTCTGCCTCCTAGGTTCAAGCAATACTCCTGCCTCAGCCTCCCAAGTAGCTGGGATTACAGGCGCTTGCCACCATGCCCGGCTAATTTTTTGTATTTTTAGTAGAGATAGAGTTTCACCATGGTGGTCAGGCTGGTGTTAAACTCTTGACTTCAGGTGATCCACCCACCTTGGCCTCCCAAAGTGCTGGGATTACAGGCGTGAGCCACTGCACCTGGCTATTGTCTCATTCTCTTGACATTTACTTTCTCAAAGCAGAAGTTTTAAAATTTTAATACAGTCCAGTTTATCAGGTTTTTTTCTTTCATGGATCATGCCTTTGATATCATATGTAAAAAGTCATCACCATACCCAAGGTCATCTAAGTTTTCTCCTATATTATCTTGTAGGTATTTTATAGTTTTATGATTTACAATTAAGTCTGTGATCCATTTGGAGTCAATTTTTATGAAGGGTGTAAAGTCTGTTTCTAGATTCATTTTGTTTTTGGATGTGCATGTCCAGTTGTTGCAGCATCATTTGTTGAAAACACTGCCTTGACTCTATTGCCTTTACTTCTTTGTCAAAGATCAGCTGACTATATTCATTTGGGTCTTTTACTGGGCTCTTTACTCTGCTCCATTAGTCTGTCTATTTTTGCCCATAACACATTGTCTTGCTTACTGTAGCTTTATAGTAAACCTTGAAGTTCCCTAGTGTCAGTCTTCTGACTTTGTTTTGTCCTTCCATGTTGAGTTCACCCTTCTGGGGTTTTTTGCCTCTCTGTATAAACTTTAGAATCAGTTTGTTGATGTCCTCAAAATAACTTGCTGAGAATTTGATTGGGATTGCATTGAATCTATAGATCAACTTAAGAAAAGCTAACAGCTTGACAATACTGAGTGTTCCTATCCACAAACATTTATTATCTCTTCATTTATTTAGCTATCCTTTGATGTCTTTCATTGGAGGTCTATACTTTCCTCATATAGATGTTGTACATATTTTGCTAAATTTATATTGAAGTATCCTACTTTTGTATGCTAATTCAAATTCCACTTGTTCATTGCTGGTATAGAGGAAAGTGTTTGACATTTGCACATTAACTTTGTCCTGAAAGCTTGCTATAATATAATCACATATTAGTCGCAGGAGGACTTTTTTGTTGTTGTTAATTCTTTGAGACTTTTTATGCAAACAATCATGTTGTCTGTGAATAAAGACAATTTTATTTCTTCCCAATCTGTATACTTATTATTTCTTTTCTTGTCTTATTGCATTAGTTTGGGCTTCTAGTATGATAGTATGATATTGAAAAGCAATGATGAGAGAGGACATCCTTGCCTTGTTTCTAAACTTAGTGGGAAAGTTTTGAGTTTCTCATAAATATGATGTTATCTGTACACTTTTTTGTAGTGTTCTTTATAAAGTTGAGAAAGTTCCCCCTGTATTCCTAGTTTGCTGAGAGTTTACATCATATGTGGCCATTGGATTTTGTCTAATGCTTCTTCTGCATCCATTGATAACAATTATGTGATTTTTCTTTTTAAGCCTGATGATGTGATGGGTTATATTAATTGATTTTCAAATGTTGAGCCAGCCTCGCATACCTGGGATAAATCTCACTTGGTTGTGCTGGCCTTGTAGAATGAGTCAGAAAATATGCTCCCTGCTCCTATATTCTGAAAGTGAGTATAGAGGATTGGTATGATTTTTTTCTTCAGTTGTTTAATAGAATTCACCAGTAAAACCATCTGAATCTGGTGCTTTCTGTTTTGGAAGGTTATTATTCAATTTATTTATAGAATCAGACCTAGTCAGATTATCCATATCGTCTTGTGAATATTTTTGTACATTGTGTCTTTCAAGGAATTGATCCATTTTATCTAGGTTACCCAATTTATGAAAATAGTTGTTAATGGTATTTCTTTATTATCTTTTTAATGTTTATGTGATTTATATTGATAGTCTGTCTTCCATCTCTGATACTAGTAATTTGCTTCTCTGTTTTTCTTAGTGATTCTGAACAGAGGCTTATCAATTTTATTGTTCTTTTCCAAGAACCAGCTTTTGGTTTTGTTGATTTTCTATTGATTTCCTGTTTTCAGTTTCACTGATTTCTGTGCTAATTTTTTTTTTTTTTTGAGATAGAGTTTCTCTCCTATTGCCCAGGCTGGAGTGCAATGGTGTGATTTTGGCTCATTGCAACCTCTGCCTCCCAGGTACAAGCAATTCTCCTGCCTCAGCCTCCCAGGTAGCAGTAGCTGGGATTACAGGCACCTGCCCCCACACCTGTATTTTTAGTAGAGACGAGGTTTCACCATGTTGGTCAGGCTGGTCTGAAACTCCTGACATTAGGTGATCCGCTTGCCTTGGCCTCCCAAAGTGCTGGGATTACAGCCGTGAGCTATCACACCTGGCCTCTATGCTAATTTTTTATTTTTATTTTTCTCCTGCTTACTTTGGATTTAATTTGCTCTTCCTTTGCTAGTTTTCTAAGATGTACACTTAGATGATTGATTTTAGATCTTTCTTCTTTTCTGATATATGCATTCAATGCCATAAATTTTCATCTGTGCACCGCTTTCACTGCGTACCACAAATTTTGATACATTGTATTTTCATGTCATTCAAAATATTTTAAAATTTCACTTGAGAATACTTCTTTGACTTACAAGTAACTTAGAAGTGTGTTTGATCTACAAGTATTTTGGGGTTTTCCATCTGCATTATTCTGTTCTTACATTGGTATAAAGAGCTATCTGAGATGAGGTAATTTATAAAGAAAAGAGGTTTAATTGACTCACAGTTCCTCATGGCTTGGGAGGCCTTGGAAACTTACAATCATGGCAGAAAATGAAGAGGAGGGAGTCACATCTTACATGGCTGGAGAAGGAGGAAGAGAGGGGAGGGGCAGGTGCTACACACTTTTAAACAACCAGAGCTCTTGAGAACTCACTATTATGAGAACAGCAAGGAGGATATTTAACCCCATGATCCAGTCATCCCCCAGCAGCCCTTCGTCCAACATTGAGGATTACGGTTTGAAAAGAGATTTGGGCCTGGACACAAACCCAAACCATATCACCATCTTAATTTCGTCTGAGAGCAGATATTATATGATTTCTGTTCTTATAAATTTGTTAAAGTGTGTTTTTTTGCACTAGCACGTGGTGTTTCTTTGTTAGTGTTCTGTGTGAATTTGAGAAGAATGTGGAGTGTGTTGTTGGATGAAGTAATCTATAGATGTCAATTATATCTACTTGATTGATGGTGGTGTTGAGTTTAACTGTGTCTTTATTGATTTTTCTGCCTGCTGAATCTGTCCATTTCTGACTGAGGGATAATGAAGTCTCCAGTGAAAATAGTGGTTTGTCTATTTTTTCTTGTAATTCTATCAGTCCTTGCCTCATTTAATTTGACGCCATTGTTGGACACACATTAAGAATTATTTTGTTTTCTTGGAATATTAATCCTATTACTATTATGTGATGCTCCTCTTTATCCCTGATAACTTTTCTTGTTCTGAAGTCTGCTCTGTCTGAAATTAATATAGCTACTCTTGCTTTCTTTTGATTAGTGTTATCATGGTTTACCTTTCTCTATCTCTTTACTTTTAATTTATATCTTTATATTTAAAATGCATTTCTTTAAGACAGCATGTATAGTAATTACTCATTTAAGTTCCTCGATAGGCTCTTGGAAACTGTGACTTTCAGTGAAATGATATACAGTAGGTCCTCAAATAATGTTATTTTGTTCAACATCATTTTGCTCTAATGTTGATGAGAAAGACAAATTGGTTTTGTTATACATTGTGCTTAAAGTGGCAGTCTTGAATAACTTATCAGTGATATTAAGTGAGAAATTACTGTAGTTGGGTCTTGGTTTTTTTATCACTCTGACAATATCTTTTAATTATTAAACATTTATAGTGTTTATTGATATAGTTGGATTGATATCTACCATGATTGTTGTTTTCTATTTGTTGCTCATGTTCTTTGTTCCTGTTTTTTGACATCTTGTGGCTTTTATTGAGAATTTAACATGATTCGGTTTTCTCTTCTTTCTTAGCATATCAATTATGCTTCTTTTGTTATTACTTTTTCTAGTAGTTTCCTTAGAGTTTGCAATACTCATTTACAACTAACTAATCCAAGTTCACTTTCAGGTAACAATATACTACTTCACAGGTAACTCAAGTACCTTATAGTAACAGAATATTCCTAATTTCTTCCACTTGTTTCATGCTGTCATCCAGTTCACTTACACATAAACACACAGACACACACGCATAAGCGTGTGTCTTATATATATAGTTCCAGGTTTCTGACCTATATAATTTTCCTTTTCTCGGAAAAACTTCAACATTTCTTGCAAGGCAGTTCTTACTAGCAACAAATTCTCTCAATTTCTGTTTGTCTGAGAATGTCTTTATTTTTCTTCACTTGTGAAAGATTATTTCCCAAGGTATAGAATTCTAAGTTGATAGGTTTTTTCTCTCTTTCTCTCTCTCTCTCAATACTTTAAATATTTCACTCCACTTTCTTCTTGTTTGTATAGTTTCTGAGAAGTTAGATGTAATTCTTATCTTTGCTCCCCTATGGGTAAGGTTTTTTTCCCCCCCTTTAGCTTCTTTCAGGATTTTTCTTTATCTTTGATTTTCTATCTTCTATTTTCTTCAAAGATAAAGAAAAATCTAAAGAAGATCATACGCCTAGGTGTAGTTTTTCTGACATTTCTCCTGGTTGGTGTTCTCTGAGTTTCCTAGATCTGTGGTTAGGTTTCTGACATTAATTGGGGGAAATTCTCAGTAATTATTGCCTCAAATATTTCCTCTGTTCTTTTCTATATTCTCTTTCTAATAATCCCATTATACATATGTTACACCTTTTGTAGTTTACCCCACACTTCTTGTATATTCTGTTCTCTATTTTTCAGGCTATTTTCTTTCACTTTTGGAAGTTTCTGTTGTCATATCCTCAAGCTCAGAGATACTTTCCCCAGCTATGTCCAGTTTACTAATAAGTGAATCAAAGGCTTTCTTTGTTTCTGTTACAGTGTTTTTGATCTCCAGGTTTCTTTTTTGTACTTTCTTAGAAATTACACTTGGTGGCTTACATTACCATTTTGTTCTTGCACGTTGTCTACTTTTTTCATTATAGCCCTTAGCATATTAATTATAGTTTTAGAAAATTCTTGGTATGTTAACTCCAGCATTCCTGCCATATCCAACGCTAGTTCTGATGCTTGTTCTGTCTCTTCAGACTTTGTTTTTGCCTCTTACTGTGCTTTATTATTTTTTATTGATAGATAGACATAATATATTAAGTAAGAGGAACTGTGGTAAATAGTTCTTTAGTACTGTACTATTAAGGTGTGGGAGGTGGGGAAGTGATCTGTAGTGCTTTAATTACACTTTTGATGAGTGTAATTTTATGGTTGGCATAAAATATCTTGGCATTTTAACAAAGAGAATTCCTGATACCTTTACCCCTTTCTGTGTGTGTGTCTGGAAAAAAAAGTTAATGCCAACATTCCTGCCATATCCGATGCTGGTTCTGATGCTTGTTCTGTCTCTTCTGACTTTGTTTTTGCGTCTTAGTGTGCCTTATAATTTTTTGTTGATAGGTAGCCATGATATACTAAATAAAAGGAACTGTGGTAAATATGATGTACTATTAAGGTGAGGGAGGAGGGGTAGTGTTCTACAGTGTTTTAATTACACTTTTGATGAGTGTAATTTTATAGTTGACTCCCCCGATTTCTTTAGCATTTTAACAAAGAGAATTATTGCTTCCTTTACCCCTTTCTGTGTATATTTTTTAAATACCAGAAAGCAATAGTTTTAGTCAAAATTCCTAGATGATTGAATTTTTGCCACTTTCTGTGTATGGTTTTATTAGCTACTCTCACATAAATCAACTGAAAACATTCAATAACTACATTATACTGGAATTAATGAACTCAGTAGATGCCCTACTAGGTGAAAGCCTAAACATAATGTAAAAATAAATACTAAGTTGAAGCAAGTTTTATTTTCTGTTAGAGGAAATAGCTATGTCTAATATAAGTTAATAGATAGTTTGAGTGTCTTTAAAGAGCTTAGTGTGCATCTTGTTAAAGGACTTAGTTTCCATATTTTCTCCATATTCCATATTCTTTATTTCCTGAACTTCTCATGCCTCTTTGTCTTTTTTTTTTTTGGACAGAGTTTTACTCTTGTTGCCCAGGCTGGAGTGGAGTGGTGAGATCTCGGCTCACTGCAACCTCCACCCCTCAGGTTCAAGCCATTCTCCCACCTCAGCCTCCTGAGTAACTGGGATTACAGGGGCATACCATCACTCTCAGCTAATTTTTGTATTTTTAGTAAAGATAGGATTTCACCATGTTGGCCAGTCTGGTCTTGAACTCCTGACCTCAGGTGATCTGCCCATCTGGGCCTCCCAAATTGCTGGGATTACAGGTGTGAGCCACCACACCCAGCATCCCCAGCCTTTTTTTTCATGAAGTAAGTTTGAACTGTTTTTTTTTTTTTTCCAAGTGACTCAAAAAGACACAGCTTTGGTATTAGAATAACTCACTTGTTAACAGTATAAGAACATTGTATATAATATTTTGGTAGTATTGAGAGTGTCATTTATGAAATATTAGTGAAGTCAACTGGGGACTATATTTAGTAGTTTTCTAGCCCTGTTTATAGATTTTTAAAAAATTATCGTGAGATACGGTAAAGGTAAAATGATTCCTAGATTAACTGTACTGACTTCAGAACTGGTCTAAGAATGAATCTGATCTTGTAACCCACCTTTCAGAGTTCTCAAATCTCATCTTGATTACACTCACTTTGATTAAAATCCTCAACTGGCTCCAACAATCTTCAAGATAAAATACAGAATTCATTAGTATCCCCCTGTCCGCATACTGCTTCCACAAAAATTGCCCTATTCTTGTTCCTTTCCTATCTACATTTAACCTGTTGAGTTTTCTGGCTTTGCATATACTGGTCACTCCCTAGATTGCCCTTCCATATCCATCCTCTGACCCCATTTTCTGGACAACATCTAATCCTTTGTTGTCTTATCTTAGGTCTTCTTTCACCACATGCCATATCTCATCTTAAGCTTCCCCCATCAAAGTGCTTACTATTATAATGAATTAAAATTTATTCTTCACAAGTCTTGTTTCCAACTATAAACTCTGAGCACATTGAGAACAGAGATTATTTCAGTATTAGTATCCAGTATCTTTAGCACAGTGCTTGGCACACAGGAGGCACTTGAAGATGTTTGTTGAGTGACTTAAAGATCTCTCAAGTGTAGATCATATATTTAATCAAGCTTTACCACTTTAAAAAAACTATTAAAATAATACCTGAAATGTGATGTTATTAAATATTTTAAACTTTTAGCTACCAGTCATCATGTGTATAGTCAATAAGACCAGCACATGATACTGGGTTTCTTATGTCTTATGTGAAAATCAGTGGTGAACATTTTTTTCTTAACAGTAAATTTAAGAATATTAAAGTGCTTCTTTGGTCTTACATTCTTACAGTTTCCTTCAGAAATGGTTTTGATATCAGTTATTACCAGAAGTGTCCCTCCTTGTTAACTAGATTGGTGTACTAGCCCTCTACTTCTAAACCTAAAAATTAGTATTTTAAAAATACCAGAAAGCAATAATTTTGCTCAAAATTGCTAAATGATTATAAATAGGACGTTAAGAATACAATTATGTTAAATTGTTTTATTTCTAATAATAGAGTGAAATTATGTGATTTCATTTCTAAACATATTTTTCTAAAACAAAGTCAAATTGATCAATGTAGTCATCAAATGCATCTAACTCTTCATATTCTGCTTTGTATATGTGATTGATTGATTGATTGACTAGAAATAAAATAATAATTTGGGGCTTCTGAAGCCTTAGGGTAAATTGAAGAAAATTAGACTGACTTTTTAAATGGAAAAATTTATAATTAATGAAGTGAATTTGAACATTTTTTTTCATAGTTCTTCCTAAGAGATCCCACACAGAGAAATTTTAAATATGTTGGTCTTCTTAAAGGTGTTAAATATATGACATGCTTTAGCCTTCTTTTTTTGAAATAGGGTCTCACTCTGTCACCCAGGCTGGAGTGCAGTGGCACAATCTCAGCTCACTGCAACCTCCACCTCCCTGGCTCAAGCAATTCTCCTGCCTTAGCCTCCCGAGTAGCTGGGACTACAGGCATGTGCTACCATGCCCGCCTAATTTTTTTTTGTGGTTTTTGGTAGAGACAGGGTTTCACCATGTTGGCCAGTCTGGTCTCGAACTCCTAAGCTCAAGCAATCCTCTCGCCACTGCCTCTGAAAGTTCTGGGATTACAGGAGTGAGCCACCATGCCTGGCCTAACCTTTTTGAAAAGAACTGGACAGCATCGCATGAGCTGATTTAAGAGAAATACAAATGGTTTCCATTTTTATAATTACTAACACGAGAATTTGAGGATAATTTGTGTGTTTTAAAACTGTAAATGCAACATTCGTAAAATCATTTTAAGTTTTTAAAGATGTATGCATCGGCATGTGCTTTCTGGAAAAGAGGACACTGATAAAAGTAGATTGAGAATCATGAAGAGTTAAATTACCTATCGGAGCAAAATATGAAGTAAAGTTAGTTTTCTCCTCTTCATTCAAATTCCACTATACCCTCCAAAAAAGGGAGAGCAGATTACAAAGGAAAATTGGCTGTTCAGACAAAAAAATATTTAGCTGATACGATCATTTAGCCTTCCTCAGTGAATACTAACTATACAAGTATCACATACAAATGAGATTTTGGCTGGGCATAGTGGCTCACGCCTGTAATCCCAGCACCCTGGGAGGCTGAGATGGGCAGATCACCTGAGGCTGGGAGTTTGAGACCAGCCTGACCAACAAGGAGAAACCCCGTCTCTACTAAAAGTACAAAATTAGCCAGGCCTGGTGGTGGGCGCCTGCAATCCCAGCTACTCAGGAGGCTGAGGCAGGAGAATCACTTGAACCTGGGAGGTGGAGGTTGTAGTGAGCTGAGATTGCTCCATTGCACTCCAGCCTGGGCCATAAGAGCGAAACTCCATCTCAAAAAACAAAACAAAACAAAAAACAGATATTTTTGTGGCTAAATGTTTCTAGTTTACTTAGGGAGACAAAAATGTGAAGATTAAAAGATAATATAGCAAATCGGAGAGTTAAACATCAAATTATTTATAGAAGCAGTAGTTACTAAAAGAAGATTAAAGCCGGAGCAGTGGTTCATGCCTATAATCCCAGTACTTTGGGAGGCCAAGGCAGGAGTATTGCTTGAGCCCTGGAGTTTGAGACTAGTTGGACAATATAGTAAGACCCTGTCTCTAAAATAATACAAAAATTAGCCAGGCATGGTGGCACACGCCTATAGTCCCAGCTACTTGGGATTAGATTTCAACATGAGTTTTAAGGAGACACTTATTCAGACATTTATTAAGAGTTAGCAGCAGCTAACTCTTAAATAGTGCTTACTCTATGCTAGGCATTATTCTAGACACAAAGATTAAATAACTTCCTTAAGGTCTCTTAGCTAGCTTGGCAGAGCTGATTTGAATCTAGGCAAAATGACTCCAGAGTTGGTGTCTTAACCATTTCACTATTAAATGATCTATAACTAACCTCTTTTCTCCCTCAGATTTTTTTCATTTTAGCACCTTGGGAAACTAGCAGAGAGTTCCTGAAAAAGGTGAATTTGACCTGTTCCTTAACAGAAGCTAAGGCTTTAAATGGTCAGGAAGGTTAAAATGCATTCCTGGCAAGGAAGATGGCGTGAACAAGAGATGGCATAGGCATGATACAAGAATGTGCTTAATATGTGTTACCTTTGAGCTCCTAATGAACCACTAAGCCTCAGAGCAAAATACGTTAGTGCTGTAATATTGAAAAAAAACCAAATTTAGGCTATGGATAACCTTATTTAGTAGCTGAAGCTGGCTTCCTCTGTAGTCTTAAGACCACATAGTACAGCGGTCTCAGTACTTCCTTTTTTGTATGTCACATATTCAGATGTCCTCCACCCACAGTTACAGGGCTGGCTCCTGGTCTGATTTGTGCTGGCTCTTGGCCAGGCTCTCTACTTTAACATTTGAAGTCCACTGTTTATCTGTTATTTCTATCTTATCTACATGTAGGATTGGTTAGTGACATTAAATATGAAATTTCCAGAAAAAAATCATGAATATTTCAATTACGTACTCCTGTAGCTCATTTCAGAGATAAATAGACCAGTTTGTTTAGAAGAATGATTTTTTTAAATGTAGTGGTAGGCAGGGCACTGTGGCTCACACTTGTAGAGGAGTGGCTCACACTTTGATAGGTCGGTGGGGAGCAAATCACTTGAGGTCAAGAGTTCGAGACCAGCCTGGCCAACATGATGAAAGCCCATCTCTAGTAAAAATGCAAAAATTAGCTGGGCGTGGTGGCATGCACCTGTAATCCCAGCTACCTAGGAGGCTGAGGCAGGAGAATTGGTTGAACCCAGGAGGTGGAGGTTGCAGTGAGATGGCACCACTGCACTCCAGCTTTGGCAACAGAACAAGACTCCGTCTCCACCCCCTACCCCGCAAAAAAAGTAGTAGTGGTGGGAATAAGATTGTAAGAGAGAGATAGGGGCTAGACTGGAGACTCTTGAATACCACGCTAAGAAATTTAACCTGTTATTTTGACGGTAATTTGAGATTGCTGGAGGATTTTTATTTGTTTCTCTTTTGAGAGAGGGGGTCTTTTTTTTTTTTAAAAGCAGTGTTTAGAAAAATTAATCACAAAAGCAGCAATGTGTAGGTTTTGTTTGTTTGTTTGTTTTTTAGAAAAGCTAGAGATTAGAGACTGAAAAACCAATTAGATACTTATTGGACTGATTTAGATGTGAGTTGTTCAGTTTTCTGAGAACTAGCAGGATATCAGGATTAGGCAAAAAGGGATGGATGCATGAGATGTTTCAAAGAATTTATTGACTAAGTGTTGGAGTAGAGGGAGAGAAAGAAGAATAACTCTAAAATTTGAACAAGGTAACTAAATGCATCATAGATCCATGAAGAGACATAAGAAAGCCTAGAAGGAGGAAGTTAATTTGTTGGGAAATAAGAATTTTTGATAAAGGAAGATAGAATATTCTACTTGAATTAGAAGAGTGTTATTTAAAAGACATGGATATAACTGGAGATGTAGATACTGGAAGTCATGTGCTGAAGTAATTGCTGAGAATGGATGGTCTCTCTAGTGAATGAAATACAGAGCAAGAGAAAGGGCAGGATCAACTCTTGCTATACAACCCCATTTAGGTAATAGCAGCAAGAGATATAACCAAATAAAGCAAAGGGAAGTATGCCTACAAGTTGGAAGAGAGCCAAGAAAGAACTAGGTTTTAGAATCAAAGTGGTGAGGGAATTTTAAGGAATCATCATTAGTGTTAAATGCAGCACAGAGCTTGGGGAGAATGAAAATTGGAAAGCACCATTTGTTCTTATATATTACAGCCTCCTACTTGTAAAATGATTTTTGAAGGTACTTTTCTCTTAATTGTATCTTTCATAATGTCCTCTTTTTTTTTTTAATTTTTATTGTATTTTAGGTTTTGGGGTACAAGTGAAGAACATGTAAGATTGTTGCATAGGTACACCCGTGGCGGTGTGATTTGCTGCTTTCCTCCCCTTCACCTATATCTGGCATTTCTTCCCATGCTATCCCTCCCCACCTCCCCACCTCCCACTGTCCCTCCCCTATTTCCCCCCCAACAGACCCCTGTGTGTAGTGCTCCCCTCCCTATGTCCATGTATTCTCATTGTTCATCACCCGCCTATGAGTGAGAACATGCGGTGTTTGATTTTGTGTTCTTGTGTCAGTTTGCTGAGAATGATGGTTTCCAGGTTCATCCATGTCCCTACGAAGGACACGAATTCATCGTTTTTGATGGCTGCA